>LPNX010111214.1:145075-169680 GCA_001517045.1 Pseudotsuga menziesii
CGTGGTTTTTTGGGGTTGATTGGCTACTACCGCAAGTTTGTCAAGGATTATGGGAAGATTGCAGCTCCATTAACTGCTCTATTGAAAAAGGATGCTTTTACATGGACACATGTTACTGAGTGTGCATTTGACAAGATGAAACAAGCTACGTGTACTACACCTGTTCTAGCTATGCCCAATTTTTCCAAGCCCTTCACTATTGAGAGTGATGCTTGCAGCAATGGACTTGGTGCTATTCTCCTTCAAGATGAACAAACCCATTGCGTTCACCAGCAAAGCCCTTTCCGGTAAGAATTTAGCTGCCTCTACATATGAGAAGGAAATGATGGCTATTTTGCATGCAATACAAAAGTGGTGACCCTACATCTTAAGGAATCATTTCTGCATCAAGACTGATCACTAGAGTCTGAAATATTTCCTAGAACAGCTTGTATCCTCCCCAGCACAACAGAAATGGGTTAGCAAACTCATGGGTTATGACTATGAGATCACTTATAAGAAGGGTAAGGACAATATTGTGGTGGATTCCCTTTCTCGCACATTTGATCACCAAGGTTCTCTTTCCACTATTTCTATGCCTATTCCAAATTGGTTGCAATCGGTTCAACAGGGTTATGTCAATGACTCTTCATTATCTCACATCATCCAACGCTTGGACAACAACCCTTCTTCTGTCCCACATTACTCTTGGGATGGTGCTTCACTGAGATACAAGGGTCGTTTGGTGCTTCCCCAGAACACAGCTCTTCAACAAGCTATCTTCTATGAACTCCATGCTTCTCCGTCAGCTGGGCACTCTGGTTTTATCAAAACGTATGAACGGGCACAGCGCAACTTCTTTTGGCAGGGCATGAAAAGGACAATTCAACAGATGGTGGCTGAATGTGATACCTGCTAGCACAATAAGGGTGAAACCACACCCCTTCCGAGATTGCTCGAGCGCTTGCCCATACCTACCCGGATATGGATAGATATTTCTATGGATTTCATTGAAGGGCTCCCTAAATCTGGAGGGAAGACTGTGATTTTGGTTGTGGTTGATCGCCTCTCCAAATATAGTCATTTTTGTGCTCTCATCCATCCCTATACAGCCTCTTCCGTTGCTCAAATTTTCTTGGACCAAATCTTTCGTCTTCATGGAATGCCTTCTTCCATTGTCTCGGATCGTGATGCGACTTTTACCAGTCATTTTTGGATAGAACTCTTTCACCACATTGGCACCAAACTGAAGATGAATTCAGGTTATCACCCCCAAACGGATGGTCAGACTGAAATTATCAATAAATGCTTGGAAACTTATCTTTGTTGCTTCTCCTCTGAGCAACAACATCAGTGGGAAAAGTGGCTCCCTCTCGCTGAATGGTGGTACAATACCTCTTACCACACTGCCTCTAAAATGACTCCATATGAAGCAGTTTATGGTCAGGTACCGCCAGTTCTTCTTCCTTACACCCCCAGCAGTTCTCCAGTTCAGGAAGTTGACGTGGTCCTTCAAAACCGCGATGAGGTTCTTCGCATTTTGCGCGAAAACCTTCACATGGCAAGAAATCACATGAAGCAGCAAGCTCATCGGCACCGTTCTGAGCGCACTTTTGAAGCCGGTGATATGGTTTTTCTTCGTCTCCAGCCTTACAAGAAATCCTCACTAAAACTCAAAGGGCATCATAAGCTCGCTCCAAAGTTCTATGGGCCATATAGGATTCTTCAGAAGATTGGGTCTGTTGCTTATAAATTGGAACTTCCGCCTTCTTCCTGCATTCATCCAGTATTTCATGTCTCTTGTCTGAAGAAAGTTCTTGGCACCAACATCAAAGGCCAGACTATTTTACCAGAACTGGATAATGAAGGATCCATCTTTTTGGAGCCGGAGGCTGTCCTCAATAAGCACACTTGTCAGCTTCGCTCTCGCTCTATCACAGAGGTCTTAATTCAATGGCACAGAATGCAGCCCGAGGATGCTACGTGGGAACTACTCCTTCAGATTCAGTGACAATTTCCACATCTAAAGCTTTGAGGACAAAGCTTTTTCTAAGGGGGAGGGGATGTTAGGAACCCATGTCAATCCTTCTCTTTACTGTGTTAGTATATTGTTGTTGGACACATATGCTTTGTAAGTCGTCCCATAGTAATTGTTGATCCATAGTTTGTTTTATTGTTGTTGGGCGCATATGCTTTGTAAGCCGCCTGTAGTATTTGTTGATCCATAGTTTATATTGGCCCATGGTTTTGACCCATAGTATTGGCGCCTATTTTTAGTATATAAGTGTGTGTTGAGGCCAAGGAAGGCACCATGAAGTTATTTTGTATTCAGCTTGCTCAAAGGAGGTTTCCCCCTCGAAGTGGCCTGCGATTAATATAAAAGCGATTTTGAGTTCTGCTGCTATATCGTGTATTGTGATTACTTGCTTGCTGCAGGGTCCTCACATATTCATGCAAAAGCATATTCTGACTCTATACACATTGATATAGGTTATTTTATGGGATTAAGAGACTTATGACACATAGATGACTACTAAAACAAACACGAGCTTTCACCATTGGGGTTTCTCCATTATTAATTCTTGACTTGAATTTTCATGTGATTTGTAATGTCTTCTACTTTCAATAATTTTTGTTTGGTTATTATATACATTGGTTTCTTGTTCAGTCTATTATTGTTCACTCCCACCAGAACAAATCTTGACTCATTCAATTGACTCCATTTTTCTCTTGTTTACTCCCTCGATGACATTGATAAAGTCAATATTGTTGGACTTACGATTATTGTTAGACTAAAACCCCTAGGTGTTAATCTCCACTACAATCTCTAGAGTTAGGATCGAAGGAGTTGGTTAGTCCATGTTATGAAACTCATTGGGAGTGTTGAACCAAATTTCCAACAATCCCCCCTCCCCCTGCCCTGCACTAGTTGCGTGAGTTTCAAACAATTGACCTATAGCTCTCATACAATTTGTTGGACTTATTATTGTTGTTAGAACAAAACCCCCAGGTGTTAAAATTTTCTACAATACCTAATGTCCAATAAACATAGAGTGTAAAATATAATATCTAACAAAGAGATGTTTCAATAATAAAGAGGGTTCGAATGATGAATCAAGGCTACTCACCATGTCAATTTATTATTATAACAAGCTTCCATCAATCCACTATCTCCTCATTGTAATGAAATCAAAGAGATTCCTCTCCTAGAAAAAGACAATAGGATCTTGGACGAGATCAATGGGTCCCCCTTGATGTTTATTGTGGTTTTTAGTGAGATCTTTATTGAATTGAAGCTAGGACATATGCAATTTACCACTATTTTTTTTAGCAAAATTCTATCTCATGTTATTATGTTTAAAGGAGACAATTTTTTAATGGAATCCAATACCAATGCAATTTGTCACTAGTATTTGAGGAAATATTGTCTAAAATGAGCCTTTTTTTCAGTTGAAACTAGGACCATGGAAATTTGGCAAAGGGATTGAGAAAATAACATCTCATATGTGTTGTTTGTTTTTCTCTTCACAGTTGAATGCTATTTTTTTCTTGAATGCGTTGATCTACAGTTATTGTTCATGCATGATTTTCTCCTATTCTTTCAGCGATATAAGCTATGAATAGGGAATCCTTCTAGTTCTGTTCCACTTAATTTATGTTTCCCAAAGACAATTTTCTTTTCCCCACCCAAAATAACAGTTTAAATCCCCCAGAATCATTTAGAACTCACTACATGCACCATAGGTTTTAGTTGCAAATCTAGTCAATGAAAGCATATATGAATCCCTAAGAAACCTTACACGGACAAACTAAGTAATTCTACATCCCAAACTTATGGTATCCTCCCTTAACTCAAGGATTGAATCGATTCTCTAAAGTGGAGTGGGAAGGTGCATCATGCATAACCCTCCTTAGCCTTGCAACCCTCTTTGAGCATCAATTGCTTATTTTATGAGATCCATCCATGCCTTAAGAAGAGAAAATAATTGAGGGGTACAACACGAGGAATAATGGATCCAATAGACAAAAATATGGTCTATGTAGCCATTAACTATCATCACCATCATCATTAGATATTGAAAATAATAATAATAATAAAATTAACAAATTTTAAAATATAATAAAAAATTATTTAAATTAACATATTGTGTTTCTCATTGAATAACATGTTTATTTATAAACAAAATTATAAATAGATTGATTGATGGTTGAAAATTTAAAAAAAATCTTAAAATAACATAAATTATTTACAGAGATTGAATAATTTGGGTGCCACCATGGGGTATTTGAGGGTACTAAATCTATTTATGAATTTATAAATACAATTTGAACACTTATAAATTTGGATTTTTTGAAAACACCTAAACTCGCAATAAAATAGAAAACATAGAAGAAATCAACTAATTTCATTAAAAATATATAGAATTCATTGGCATAACTTGGTTCATTGATTTTCATTGCATTAAAACAACTCATCACTTTTTTCTTCTCATTATTATAGTCCACCTAAAGAGAGCACATCATCAAGAAAAAACATATAACTAATATGTCATGGTAATGGTCCAAACACTTTACGGAGGAATTCATGCCTCCAACTCTCCCTTTATGTTTTCTCATTTAAACAATATTTTTTACAACATATGACATATTTGATATAAATATCTAAATCATTAAATATCTGAAAATAATTAATGGAATATTACATACAATATTTCAATTTTTAACTCTATTAAAATATTGTAAATACATGAAGAAATCCATTAACCCAACTAAAACCCTTCAAATCCATCATTGTCTCAACTAGGAACTTGGTCACTATAATAGCAAATATATATAAAAGAAGACAATCAAAATACAATGTTTGATATAAAACTTTCACATCATTAATTCAATTAATAAAACATTTAAACATGAAGAGATGCATAAACCCAACTAAAAGCCTTTTCACAATATATATATCATATCTTCATTGAATAGCCTATGTTCTTCCTTCCTATTGCTGATGTTGCTTGGCATTGCATCCCTTCAAATATGGAGTTAGATTGTTGAAGATAAAGAAAGATGTTATAAGTGGTTAGCTAGAAGAGAAGAAAATGATAAGGGAATCTTTTTCATAAAAAAATTAGAGTCTAATTAAATTTTAAAAACATTGATTTAATAGAAATGAAAAATTAACCAAATGGATGATGATTGCATTGAGAGGAGTGATCAAATATTTTTACTATATTTTTTTTCTAATTTACGTCTCAAAAAATTGCATCCCTCCAAGCTATTTTGTACATTTGAGTTTAACATAAATCTATGTTGGTAATAAAATAAATGAACTTATATTCATGTTAACTTTATAAAATACTATTAATCAAATATCTTAAAATTTAAACTCTAAAGACATATAATTGACGAACTTATCCAATAAATCCTATAGCATATAGTTGGTCACTCTTCTCCTTTTACGTCTTGTACAAGAATCTAGAATTTTTTCACAAACAACAAATGACCAAAGAGGTTTAGTTTCCAATCTATTGGATGTAGGAGGATTTAGAGTGAAAAACACAATGGGAAATAATTTTTTAGACTTAAACTTTGCTTGTGCCATTTGAGCAACACCATGAAAGGAATGTCTTTTCTTCCCTTATTACCAAACATGAAGGCCCAAAGTTGTTTTATTTAAAGGAGAGAACTAGTGGATGATTGAATTAGAGAAAAATTAAGATAGAGTTTTATGAAACTACAAGTACTGTCATATACAGATTTATTTAAAGGAAAGAATAAGTGAGTGGATGAATTGGAAAAAAAATAGCAACTAACTAACTAGGTTTAGGCTCTCCAAAACTGTGAAAATTGCATTTGAGACTACAAGTATTATCATACACAGATTTATTTAAAAGAAAGAATAAGTGAGTGGGTGAATTGGAAAAAAAATAGCAACTAACTACTAACTAGGTTTAGGCTCTCCAAAACTGTCAAACTTGCATTTGACTAAGGTGCTGTGAACTACAGCCAAGTAGGTTTAATTTCACCAAAACGGACCAAAACCGTAAAAACTTGCATGTGAGGAAGATGTGGCAAAATACTGTTAATGAATGAATGACATGTAAACTATGAAAAACTGAGGGTTTCGTTCCTATCTGATATGCTGCCAAAATTATTTTGAACATGGAATAGCTTAGGGAAGAAAAGCCCACCGCCAAATACTGTGAAGATTGTGCCGTTCTGAACCAACCCAAATTCTATAAAAATGGATCGAAGTTCTGGTTGACCACGAACTTTGACATGGTGGATTGAAAAATGGATCAAAGATAGGGATCCCTGGAAGTTTTACTTGTTAGAAAGATACAAGATTAACTATGCTTCACAATTAAAAAAATGCCATAGATACCAATAGTAATAGTACAGCCTTCAAGATCATGGAAAAATAATTAGTGAATAATCTTTCAGCAACAAAACTTCAAAATAAATAAAAATTGCCATATATACCTATACTATGCTTCAAGATCATGAAAAAAATAATTAATGAATCAACAACAACAGAAAATTCAAAATCAAACAAATAGCACCAGAGACATGTTCAACACGCAGACATGTTGACGATGAGTACCAATCTAAAGTGCTAGAGAATACCAGTCGCACCTAAAAAGAGGACTGGTTCTACAACATTGAATACTCCTGTAACAATATGAATCAATCACTCTGAAAGAACTACGACCACCACTGAGAGGATGGCCTTTAAATCGTCCAATTCCTAGAAGAAACTTTCAGGGTATGAGAGGCAGTAAAACTGAGATCATGGCTGGTTGTATTCTGTCCCTGGATGGTGATCAAGAAAGATATATGAATCAACCAATCAATCAATAGATTTAAACTATCAAGGTGTTTTAGGTCGTAATATGTTAATTTTGTTTACCAGCTAGTGGTAGAAAATCACCTTCTCCTTTTCCTATATGGTCTCAAGCTTCAGTCTCCAGCATGGGCCTCTTCCAACTGGCACATATTTTTGTTAAATTCCTTCAGCTTCTGAGGATACAGGGATAACCAAGTCAGATACTCTCAGCCTCACGTGCATTTACTTTCCAAGGTTTCTCAGCCTCAGCAAGGTTACATGAAAAACCTCCAACTAGTCCCATAACATTTTGTATCGTGCGATGTTCCATTCAAAATGCAAATAAATAGGTGTCAAGGTCAAACAAAAATAGCTGTACTAGTTTTCTTCGATTCCTTCACCCACGAATTCATCTTATAAATAGCACAGCCTCTTGATTATTTTTCATAAAGAAAGAAGAGATATGGCCAAGTTATTCATGGCGTTGCATTTCAAAAAGAAAACAAGAAGGATTGACAAATCAGTAACAGTGGGAACTATTGGAAGAATTGGAAAAATCGTGGAAAAATTCATTGAGCATTCAGTCTCAAACATTGTACATCCTGCAGATAATTACAACCATTTTGCCCAACCAAGAACATATGGTAGGAAACCTTACCTTGCTCTCTTCGCACAATGGAATGCCCCTCTGCTCTCTGCAAGCCGTTCAAGATAGAATAAAACGACCAGGACCGAGGCCCGATCAGAGTGTCGAGAGAATTTGTTACAAAGCTCAACGTTGATGATCTAGGGGCCATGCAGGTAAAGAGAAGTTGGTATGTTCCAGAGGCAAAGGCTAGAGACCAGACACTTGACACCATTTTTGAAGATATCCAATAATGAATTGTAGGGTTGGGAAGGCCAATCAATTTTGCAAGGGAAGGAAGTATCTAGTCATTTTGTTTTTCTGTTTATGTTTCTAAACAAGTACCATCGAGGAAGATTAGTACTATGTTTCTAGTATTATACTTGTTTATAAACATAAACAGAAAATAAAATGGGTAGATACTTGTTTTTTTAATAGAATACGGTGCATACCGGAGATCCATATGCCTGGTGTGCAAATTGACTACCCAACACTGCAATTCAGTATTTGATATCTTCAAAAATGGTCTCCAGCGTTGGCCTTTGGAGCGTACCAACTTCTCATGACGTGCATGGCCCCGTCCATCATCAACGTTGAGCTTTGCAACAAATTCTTTGGAAATTCTTTGTAACAAGTACCATTGTGCGAAGAGAGCAAGGTAACATGTTATTGGTTCAGTTGAATGGCTGTAATTATCTGCCATATGTACAATGTTTGAGACTGAATGCTCAGTGAATTTTTGCACGAATTTTCCAAATTTTTCGATATTTACCACTGTTACTAGTTTGTCAATCCTTCTTGTTCATCTTGTTGAAATGCAATGCCATGAAAGAATCTGCCATATCTTTTCTTTTTTTATGAAAAATATAGGCATGGAAATGCAAGAATCAAGAGGCTGCGTTATTTAATCCAACAAAAATAGTACAGCTATTTTCGTTTGACCTTGACAGCTATTTATCTGCGACTCTGACTTCTACATTCGTACTTGTTATGCCGTAGGCAACAATTATTTTGTTATGGCGGAGCGGTTTTTCACGTCTAGGTTATCCCTCGTCTCGCAGGCTTCGGAAGAGATGAAAAACTGCTCTAGCATAACAAAATACTTGGTGCCTACTTATTGTTAATAATTTCGAGAAAGACCAGTCACAGGCATCAATTCTGTGTGGTATGCAGGAGGAGTCAGAGTGGTAGACTCAATGCTAAGGAAATTTTTGGACGGTTTGATTGTCTCTTAGTTCCATTCATCTGGGTCCAAAAGACTGGCTTTGGAAGAGATGAAAAACTTCTCTAGCATAACAAAATACTTGGTGCCTACTTATTGTTAATAATTTCAAGAAAGCCCAGTGGCAGGCATCAACTCTGTGTGGTATGTAGGAGGAGTCAGAGTGGCAGACTCAATGCTAAGGAAATTTTTGGACAGTTTGATTGTCTCTTAGTTCCAGTCATTTGAGTCACAAAGACTAGCGCATGTCGTTCCTTGGCTTCTGACAAACCAGGATTATGACACAAGGCTCTATTTAAAGGGAAGAATAGATTGGTGAATGAATTGGCGGCTTGTGGTGAAAAAAAAAAAAACTAGTTTTAAGGTCAACAATATGGTCGCCTCAACAATATGGTTAAACTTGCATTTGTAATTTCAAAAAAAATATGGTCAAACTTGTAATTGTGGTTTCAAAAAATTGGAAGCCCTACCTTTTAAAATTTTGTAAAATAGAATTATAATTATGTTTTAATTTCAATTTTAATAGTGAAAATAGATTTATCACTTTTAAAAATATGTAACATATTTAAAATTCAAAAAACTTGATAACTGTAATTTACTTAAATTTTAAAAATTTCCAACTACATTATATTAAAATTGTGTCTAAAAATTAAAAAATTCAAACTATTCCAATCAATTCATAGAATTTTTAAACTATTCAACAGGAAACCACAGTTAACCACTGAATGTGATATTGATTTACGGTTTTTAGCCATTTCCAATTGATATAGATCCATGCATTGTATATTGAAAAGTAGGTGGTCATACGGTCAACCAAAGAGGTTTAGTTTTCAATCTATTGGATGTAGCAGGATTTAGAGTGAAAAACACAATGGGAAATAATTTTTTAGACTTAAACTTTGCTTGTGCCATTTGAACAACGCCATGAAAGTGAAGCGCATGTCTTTTCTTCCCTTATTACCAAACATGAAGGCACAAAGTTGTTTTATTTAAAGGAGAGAACGAGTGGATGATTGAATTGGACAAAAATTAAGATACAGTTTTATGAAACTACAAGTATTGTCATATACAGATTTATTTAAAGGAAAGAATAAGTGAGTGGATGAATTGGAAAAAAAATAGCAACTAACTAACTAGGTTTAGGCTCTCCAAAACTGTGAAAATTGCATTTGAAACTACAAGTATTATCATAGACATATTTATTTAAAAGAAAGAATAAGTGAGTGGATGAATTGGAAAAAATAGCAATTAACTACTAACTAAGTTTAGGCTCTCCAAAACCGTCAAACTTGCATTTGACTAAGATACTGTAAACTACGGCCAAGTAGAAATTCACCTTCTCCTTTTCTTATATGGTCTCAAGCTGCAGTCTCCAGCATGGGCCTCTTCCAAGTGGCACATATTTTTGTTCAATTCCTTCACCTTCTAAGGATATAGGGATAACCAAGTCTGATACTCTCAGCCTCATGTGCATTTACTTTCCAAGGTTTCTCACCCTCAGCATGGTTACATGAAAATCCGCCAGCTAGTCCCATAACATTTTGTATCGTGCGATGTTCCATTCAAAATGCAAATAAATAGCTGTCAAGGTCAAACAAAAATAGCTGTACTAGTTTTCTTCAATTCCTTCACCCATGAATTCATCTTATAAATAGCACAACCTCTTCATTATTTTTCATAAAGAAAGAAAAGATATGGCCAAGTCTTTCAAGGCATTGCATTTCAAAAAGAAAACAAGAAGGATTGACAAATCAGTAACAGTGGGACCTATCAGAAGAATTGGAAAAATCGTGGAAAAATTCATTGAGCATTCAGTCTCAAAGATTGTACATCCTGCAGATAGTTACAACCATTTCACCCGGCCAAGAACATAAGGTAGGCAACCTTACCTTGCTCTCTTTGCACAATGGAACGCCCCTCTACTCTCTGCGAGCCGTTCGAGATAGAAAAAAACGACCAAGGCCGAGGCCCGATCAGAGTGTCGAGAGAATTTGTTACAAAGCTCAACGTTGATGATCTAGGGGGCCATGCACGTAAAGAGAATTTGGTATGCTCCAAAGTCGAAGGCTGGAGACGAGACACTTGAGATCATTTTTGTAGATATCCAATAATGAATTGCAGCATTGGGAAGTCAAGTCAATTTTGTAGGCGAGGAAGTATCTAGTCATTTTATTTTTCTGTTTATGTTTCGAAACAAGTACCATCGAGGAAGATTAGTACTATGTTTCTAGTATTATACTTGTTTATAAACATAAACATAAAATAAAATGGGTAGATACTTGTTTTTTAATAGAATAGGGTGCATACCGGAGATCCATACGCCTAGTGTGCAAATTGACTACCCAACACTGCAATTCAGTATTTGATATCTTCAAAAATGGTCTCCAACGTTGGCCTTTGGAGCGTACCAACTTCTCGTGATGTGCATGGCCCCGTCCATCATCAACGTTGAGCTTTGTAACAAATTCTTTGGACACTCTGATCTAGCCTCGGCCCTCGTCATTTCTCTCTATCTCTAACGACTTGTAGAGAGCAGAGGGACGTTCCATTGTGTGAAGAGAGCAAGTTAACATGTTATTGGTTCAGTTGAATGGCTGTAATTATCTGCCATATGTACAATGTTTGAGACTGAATGCTCAGTGAATTTTTGCATGAATTTTCCAAATTTTTCGATATTTACCACTGTTACTAGTTTGTCAATCCTTCTTGTTCATCTTGTTGAAATGCAATGCCATGAAAGACTCTGCCATATCTTTTCTTTTTTTTATGAAAAATATAGGCATGGAAATCTAAGAATCAAGAGGCTGCATTATTTAATCGAACAAAAATAGTACGGCTATTTTCGTTTGACCTTGACAACTATTTATCTGTGACTCTGACTCCTACATTTGTACTTGTTATGCCGTAGGAAACAATTATTTTGTTATGCTGGAGGAGGTTTTCACGTCTGCGTTATCCCTCCTCTCTCTCGTCTCGGAGGTTTTGGAAGAGATAAAAAAATGCTCTAGCATAACAAAATACTTGGTGCCTACTTATTGTTAATAATTTCGAGAAACCCAGTGGCAACATCAATTCTGTGTGGTATGTAGGAGGAGTCAGAGTGGCAGACTCAATGCTCGGGAAATTTTTGGACGGTTTGATTGTCTCTTAGTTCCAGTCATCTGAGTGGGAAAGACTAGCGCATGTCTTTCCTTGGCTTCTGACAAACCAGGCTTATGACACAAGGCTCTATTTAAAGGGAAGAATAGACTGGTGAATGAATTGGCGGCTTGTGGTGAAAAAAAAAGGCTAGGTTTAAGCTGTCTGGTGAAGAAAAAAACTAGTTTTAAGGTCAACAATATGGCCGCCTCAACAATATGGTTAAACTTTCAATTGTAATTTCAAAAACAATATGGTCAAACTTGTATTTGTGGTTTCAAAAAATTCGAAGCACTAGTTTTTTTATTTTGTAAAATAAAATTATAATTATGTTTTAATTTCAATTTTAATAGTGAAAATAGATTTATCACTTTTAAAAATATTTAACATATTTAAAATTCAAAAAACTTGATAACTGTAATTTACTTAAATTTTGAAAATTTCCTACTACATTATATTAAAATTGTGTCTAAAAATTAAAAAATTCAAACTATTCCAATTCAATTCATAGAATTTTTAAACTATTCAACCGCAAACCACGGTTAAACACTCAATGTGATATTGATTTAAGGTTTTTAGCCATTTCCAATTGAGATAGATCCATGCATTGTATATTGAAAAGTAGGTGGTCATATGGTCAACAATTGCTTCAATTTAGTTGTTTGATTTTGTTTGAAATTCAGTGTTTTATAATAATTTTAATTATAGATATATAATCTTATAAGCCGATTTGGATTTGACCAAAATTTGATTGAGTTTTCTACTTTAAAGTTATATATGTAAATTCAATAGATGCTAATGGAGTAAGCTAATATTTAAAGATTTGCATATTTTTCTACGTTTTAGTAGGAATCTAAAAAAACTAAAATGCCTCGATTATACAAATTTAGCAACCCAAAGCTACTATTTCAACAATTTATGTCAGATTTTAGTTAGAAAATCGAGTGGAATACTAATGCAAATCATCAAAACATTAGGCGCATGTTAATGGTTTCCATTTCTATCATGGATTTCAACTTTGGTTAATTTAAGATAATCCAACAACGATAATCAAGTAGAGAGGCCCTCTAAGTGAAGGGAACTATTTAAACATAATCTTTCTCAAAGGAATGACTGAAACCATCGAAGGTTGTTTATGCTTGTGTAAGTTAGGAGACACCTACTTCAATGCACATGGAAAATAAGTCAATCAATCTTAAGTAAGCCTTTTATTATTTGGTTTGTATGCCTAATAACATGAATTATTATATTATTTCATCATTTGTTGGGAAAAAATTTATATTATATTTATAGGTGTTTATATTTTAGAATTTGGGGTGGACTGTTAGTTATGTTTTTTTTTAGATTGAATAAAGACGAGACAAGTGTACTCTTGAAATTGATTTTATGGGCATAGTTCTAAATAAAAAATAAAAAATTATATAAAAAAAGAAATAAGTGCTCTTTTTGGAATGAAGAGTGTCAAATACTTGGGATATGTGATCGACTCACCATGATTTCAAATCAACCCATAAAAGATAAAAGTCTTGAGGGAATGGACAACTCCAAGAAACGTTCATGAGCTAAGGAGTTTCCTTCGTATAGAAATTTTCTATTGTTTTCAAGATAGGACAACTTTGTGTACATATAGATGAACACATACATAAGCTCATTTGGGATGCATAATTCAAATAAACAATAGATCATTTTAAAGTGTAGAATACTGTCCCAACACTTCCTAAGTATTTTTATTATCCTTCAGTCAAGACGGATGACGACAAGTATATCAAGTCTTTTGTGGTTTGTTCCATAATAAAGCCATTGAATCAATGAAAATGCTTGTATACACCCTTTCCCATTCAAATTCAACCATGGGAATCCATTTCCTTGGAATACTTTCTTGGATATCCTTTCAGCAAAACCCAACATCATACAATCTTTGTAGTGGTTTATAAGCTCTGTAAAATTGTTTTTTTTCATTCCCGACAAAATGACTATGATAATACAAAAGTATGCTTAGTTCTTCTTTAAGAATGTTTGGGAAAATTATGGCTTACCGACTAAAATAGTATCTAACAAACATTCCATATATATCGGCACTTTATTGAAAAATATATGGTAGCAACTCAACACACAACTATCTACAATGATTATAATCCATGCTCAGATCAATGGACAGAAAAAAGTTGTGTTCATAATTGGTGGTAGAGTTGCTTTGCATGAAAAACAAAAATAGGGAAAAGCATAGGATGAAAGTTTCTTATACATTCGTCATAGCTATAATCAAGAACACCGGTACAATTCTCTAGGTAAGAGTATGTTTGAAGTCTATTATGGATTTCATCCCTTGATGTCTATTGAGTTAATAAATCAACTGAAATGTTTGAACAAGATAAAACATGAATAACAAGAAGTTGAAAAATCACACAATGCTAAAGATATGGCTTATGCAATTCACAAATAAGCATGAGAGATGTTGTATTGAGCTAGTGAGAAATCCAAATCGTAGCATGATATTCATTATTTGAGGTGTATCAGAAACTCTAGATAAGCCAGTCAATTCTTCTTGACTACTACATGAAGTAAATTTTGCTTGATAAGCTAGGACAACTTTCTGTACCTTTATGTAAATGCATGCATACACTTCTTGGGATTCACACTACAAAAAAAACATGTAATTTTGTAGCGGAAAATACTCTCACATTACTCTATAAGTATTTATATTGTCTTTCACACAAGATGGATGTCGATAAGTATATCAAGTCATGTGTGGTTTTTGACATCATCAAGCCATTAAATCAATGAAAATGGTTGTGTACACCCTTTCCTGTTATAATTCAACCATGGTAATACATTACATTGGACTAGTTGACTAGATATACCATCACCGAAAAACAACATGATACAATCTTGGTAGTGGTTGAACAAAAATATGTGAAGGTTGTGTTTCAAGGTTGGTTGGTTCTTAAAATTGAGGTTGTGTTTCCGGATTGGTTGATAACAAGGGAAGAAAGATATGTTCAACTATGCATGCTTCTTAGCATTGCACAGTAAAACACCAAGGAGGACAAATAGATGGAGTAGATCCAATGAAATAGAAGCTTTGAAATCCTTCGTAAACAAAGGAGGATTATGATTTTCCATTTCACCATATATCAGATTAATCCTTTTCACTAACACCCCATTTGTATTTCACTCCTTGGTTGGCTGATAACAAGGGAAGAGATATATGTGAAACTATGCATCTTTCGTAGTGTTGCACATTAAAAAACGAGTAAAAATCGATGGATCTGATCCACTCAGGTAGAAGCGTTCAAATCTTTCATATAACACTTAGACTAGGCCAAATTGTCCAGGAAATCCAATTTCTGCAACTCTGGCTCCTACATTCATACATGTTATGCCATAGGAAACAAGTATTTTGTTTTGGTTGAGCAGTTTTTCAGGTCTGTGTTATCCCTCCTCTCGCTGGCTTTGGAAGAGATGAAAAACTGCTCTCGCATAACAAAATACTTGGTGCCTACGTATTGTTAATAATTTTGAGAAAGCGCAGTGGTAGTCATCAATTCTCTGTGATATGTAGGAGGAGTTAGAGTGGCAGACTCAATGCTAAGGAAATTTTTTGATGGTTTGATTGTCTCTTAGTTCCAATCATCTGAGCTGGAAAGGCTAGCTCATGTCTTTCCTTGGCTTATGACAAACCAAGATTATGACACAAGGCTCTATTTAAAGGGAAGAATAGATTGGTGAATGAATTGGCAGCTAGGTTTAAGCTCCCTGGTGAAAAAAAAAACTCGTTTTAAGGTCAACAATATGGTCACCTCAACAATATGGTCAAACTTGCATTTGTGATTTCAAAAACAATATGATCAAACCTGTATTTTTGGTTTCAAAAAATTGGAAACGCCAGCTTTTTTTATTTTGTAAAATAGAAATATAATTATGTTTTAATTTCAATTTTAATGGTGAAAATAGATTTATCACTTTTAAAAATATTTAACATATTTAAAATTCCAAAAACTTGATAACTGTAATTTACTTAAATTTATAAAAAATCCAACTACATTATATTAAAATTGTGCCTAAAAAATCAAACTATTCAAATCCAATTCCTAGAATTTTTAAACTATTCAACCGGAAACCACGGTTAACCACTAAATGTGAGATTGATTTAAGGTTTTTAGACATTTCCAATTGAGATAGATCCATGCATTGTATATTGAAAAGTAGGTGGTCATACAGTCAACAATTGCTTTAATTTAGTTGTGTGATTTTGTTTGAAATGCACATGGAAAATAAGTCAATCAATCTTAAGTAAGCCTTTTATTATTTGGTTTGTATGCCTAATAACATGAATTATTATATTATTTCATCATTTTTTGGGGAAAATTGTATATTATATTTATAGGTGTTTATATTTTAGAATTTGGGGTGGACTATTAAGTATGGTGCTTTTTAGATTGAATAAAGATGAGACAAGTGTACTCTTGAAATTGATTTTATGGGCATAGTTCTAAATTCGAAATAAAAAATTATATAAAAAAAGAAATAAGTGCTCTTTTGCAATGAAGAGTGTCAAATACTTGTGATATGTGATCAACTCACCACACATTCACAGTACTTCCTAAGTATTTTTATTATCCTTTACTCAAGATGGATGACGACAAGTATATCAAGTCTTTTGTCATTTGTTCCATCATAAAGCCATTGAATCAATGAAAATGCTTGTATACACCCTTTCCCATTTGAATTCAACAATGGGAATCCATTTCGTTGGAATACTTTCTTGGATATCCTTTCACCAAAACCCAACATGTTACAATCTTTGTAGTGGTTTATAAGCTCTCAAACTATTTTTTTTCATTCCCTGCAAAAAGACTATGACAATACGAAAGTATGCTTAGTTCTTCTTTAAAAATGTTTGGAAAAATTATGGCTTACCGAGTAAAATAGTATCTAAAAAACATTCCATATTTATCGGTACTTTATTGAAAACACTATGGTAGCAACTCGACACACAACTACCTACGTCGATTATATTCGATGCTCAAATGGCAATGGAAAGAAAAAAGTTTTGTTCATAATTGGTGGTAGAGCTGCTTTGCATGAAAAACAAAAATAGTGTAAAACATGGGATGAAATTTTCTTATACATTCGCCATAGCTATAATCAAGAACACCGGTACAATTCTCTAGGCAAGAGTATGTTTGAAGTCTGTTATGGATTTCATCCCTTATTGTCTATTAACTTAATAAATCAACTGAAAAGTTTGAACGAGATAGAACATGAACAATAAGAAGTTGAAAAATCACACAATGCTAAATATATGGCTTATGCGATTCACAAATAAGCATGAGAGATGTTGTATTAAGCTAGTGAGAAATCCAAATCGTAGCATGATATGCATTATCTGAAGTGTATCAGAAACTCTAGATAAGTCAGTCAATTCTTCTTGACTACTACATGAAGTAAAATTTGCATGATAAGCTAGGACAACTTTGTGTACCTCTATGTAAATACATGCATACACTCATTTGGGATTCACACTACAAAAAAAACATGTAATTTTGGAGTGGAAAATACTCTCACATTACTCTCTAAGTATTTATATTGCCTTTCACAGAAGATGGATTTTGATAAGTATATCAAGTCATATGTGGTTTGTGACATCATCAAGCGATTAAATCAATGAAAATGGTTGTGTACACCCTTTCCCGTTATAATTCAACCATGGGAATCCATTTCATTGGACTACTTGACTAGATATCCCATCACTGAAAAACAACATGATACAATATTGGTAGTGGTTGATATATTCCCGAAAAGGGTTTTCCTCATTCCTTGTAAGAATACTACGACAACACAATATTCTATGTAGTTTTTCTTCAAGCATGTTTGGAAACACTGTGGCTTACTGACTAAAATCTTCTCTAACAAGGATTCCATGTTTGTCAACACCTTTCATAAAACACTATGGAACCAACTCAACACACTATTATCTATAATGATCATGTTCCATGGTCAGCCAACAGAAATACAAAAGTTGTAAATCACAAGGTGGTACAGTTATTTATCATGCACAACCACAAGCATCACAGAACATGGGATGAAAGTCTCATGTGCATTCATCATAGCTATAATTAAGCACATCGATACAATTCAACAAGATAGACTACGTTTGAAGTATGTTATATATTTAATCTCTTAACACCTATTGAATTAGGTCAATCAACAAGTTCGATAAACATAGACCATGAAAACTGAGAATTCGAGAAATAAATCAATGTCAAAGATATGTTTTGTGTGATTCAAAAATAATCATGAGAGGTGTTGCTTCGGTTTAGTGAGAAATCCAAATCCCAAAATGACATGCATCGTATTCCTCATTCATTCAAATTTGGGATCAGGTGTAGTTGAATCTTAAGAAGAAAATATTTGTTAGATTTCAAAGCAATACCAACACTTTATGATATGGTCCTTGCATTATTCTTGAGAAAGTTCAGGAAAATGATCTTAAGCTCCACATTCCAACATATATGGGTTTGCATCCTATAATCAATGTAGACTTTATTTGAGTGTATTTTCAAACACTTTTATAATAGATAAACTTAAGTATTCAATATCTAGAAGACATCCATACCTTTGTGCAATAACCCCTTACCATCAACACCATTGTTGGAAATCAAGAACACCACACAAAAATGCAAACAATTCCCTTGTCTTAGGTGACCAAAGCAGGATAAATCCTAGGTCAAGGAAAGTGATATCCTCTCACCAAATTAGAGCAGAATTTTACTAATGTGATTAGGCCTGAAATTGGAACCTTTATAACATAACATGGAAGGTTTAATCCATTCTAGGGCTCTATTGGTGCCCTCAACAAGTCCCTAGTCCCATCCAACTCCTTCGTTTGATTTGAGTCAAATTGACTCAGTCGAACTTATAGATCTAATGATATATAGACTATGTTAACGGACACAATATTATAAAATATTTATTCATCATACATGCCCTATATAATTTGATGATTCCAACGCATGTGAGATGACTTTCTAAACAATCAAAGGGCACCAAGAAGATTCGTTCAATGTGACAACAATGTGTCTTCATGTTCATCTAGCAAATAGATGTGAAGAAGATGGTTGGCCTCCTTAATCACATTATACTTTCATCTTTCTAGAACTAAAACACGATCAATAGAAACCCAAGAATCCCTCATATTTGTATATATGCTTGTAAGCAGAAATATGAGAGGGTTTCTTGTTCTTAACTGCACTAAGATGAGTCCCGAAATAGAAGGGTCGATTAGATACTCATGGTTCCTTCATTTGACATCTACTCATGAAAAAGCATATTTTGACTTAGTACACATTGATACAAGTTTGTTTATGGGATTAAGAGACTTATGGCACATAGATGACTACTAACACCATTGTTGGAAATCAAGAACACCGCACAAAAATGCAAACAATTCCCTTCTCTTAGGTGACCAAAGCAGGATAAATCCTAGGTCAAGGAAAGTGATATCCTCTCACCAAATTAGAGCAGAATTTTACTAATGTGATTAGGCATGAAATTGGAACCTTTGTAACATAACAGGGAAGGTTTAATCCATTCTAGGGCTCTATTGCTGCCCTCAACAAGTTCCTAGTCCCATCCAACTCCTTCATTTAATTTGAGTCAAATTGACTCAGTCGAACTTACAGATCTAATGATATATAGACTATGTTAACGGACACAATCTTATACAATATTTATTCATCATACATGCCCTTTATAATTTGATGATTCCAATGCATGTGAGATGACTTTCTAAACAATCAAAGGGCACCAAGAAGATTCGTTCAATGTGAAAACAATGTGTCTTCATGTTCATCTAGCAAATAGATGTGAAGAAGATGGTTGGCCTCCTCAATCACATTATACTTTCATCTTTCTAGAACTAAAACACGATCAATAGAAACCCAAGAATCCCTCATATTTGTATATATACTTGTAAGCGGAAATATGAGAGGGTTTCTTGTTCTTAACTGCACTAAGATGAGTCCCAAAAGAGAAGGGTCGATTAGATACTCATGGTTCCTTAATTTGACATCTATTCATGAAAAATCATATTTTGACTCAGTACACATTGATACAGGTTTGTTTATGGGCTTAAGAGACTTATGGCAGATATAGATGACAGCTATAAGAAACATGAGCTTTCACCATTGGGGTTTCTCCATTATTAATTCTTGACTTGAATTTTCATTTGATTTGTAATGTCTTCTACTTTCAATAATTTTTTTTTGGTTATTATATACATTGGTTTCTTGTTCAGTCTATTATTGTTCACTCCTACCAAAACAAATCTTGACGCATTCAATTGACTCCATTTTTCTCTTGTTGACTTCCTCGATGACATTGATAAAGTCCATATTGTTGGACTTATGATTATTGTTAGACTAAAACCCCCAGGTGTTAATATCCACTACAATCTCCAGAGTTAGGATCTAAGGAAGCAGTTAGTCCACGTTACGAAACTCATTGGGAGTGTTGAACTGAATTTCCAACAATCCCCCCCTCGCACGAGTTGCTTGGGTTTCAAACAATTGACCTATTGATCTCATACAATTTGTTGGACTTATTATTGTTGTTAGAACAAAACCCCCAAGTGTTAATATTTTCTACAATATCCATAGTTAGGATCTTGGGAGGTGGCTAGTTCATGTCATGAATCTCACACTACGGGCTGAACGCAATGTCCAATAAACATAGAGTGTAAAATATAATATCTAACAAATAGAGGTCTCAATAATAAAGAGGGTTCGAATGATGAATCAAGGCTACTCACCATGTCGATTGATTATTATAACAAGATTCCATCAATCCACTATCTCCTCATTGTAATGAAATCAAAGAGATTCCTCTCTTAGAGGAAGACAATAGGATCATGGACGCGATCAATGGGTCCCCCTTGATGTTTATTGTGGTTTTTAGTGAAATTTTTATTGAATTGAAGCTAGGACATATGCGATTTAACACCATTTTTTTTAGGAAAATTCTATCTCATGTTATTATGTTTAAAGGAGACAATTTTTTAATCGAATCCAATACCAATGCAATTTGTCACTTGTATTTGAGGAAATATTGTCTAAAATGAGCCTTTTTTTTAATTGAAACTAGGACCAAGGAAATTTGGCACAGGGATTAAGAAAATAACATCTCATATGTGTTGTTTAATTTTCTCTTCACAGTTGAATGCTATTTTTTTCCTTGAATGCATTGATCTACAGTTATTGTTCATGCATGATTTTCTGCTATTCTTTCATGGATATAAACTATGAATAGGGCATCTCTATTGTTCTGTTCCACTTAATTTATCTTTCCTGGAAACACATTTTTCTCCTCCCCACCCAAAATAACAGTTTAAATCCCCCAGCATCATTTAGAACTCACTACATGCACCATAGGTTTTAGTTGTAAATCTAGTCAATGAAACCATATATGAATCCCTAAGAAACCTTATGGGGACAAACTAAGGAATTCTACATCCCAAACTTTTGGTATCCTCCCTTAACTCAAGGATTGAATCAATTGTCTAAAGTGGAGTGGGAAGGTGCATCATGCATAACCCTCCTTAGCCTTGCAACCCTCTTTGAGCATCAATTTTTTATTTTATGAGATCTATCCATGCCTTAAGAAGAAAAAATAATTGAGGGGTACAACACGAGGAACAATGGATCCAAATAGAAAAAAATTTGGTCTATGTAGCCATTAACTATCATCATCATCATCATTAGATATTGAAAATAATAATAATAATAATAAAATTAACAAATTTTAAAATATAATAAAAAAATATTTAAATTAACATATGGTCTTTGTGATTGAATAACATGTTTATTTATAAACAAAATTAGAAATAGATTGATTGATGTTTGAAAATCTTAAAAAAATCTTCGGATAACTGAAATTACTTAGAGAGATAGAATAATTTGAGTGCCACCATGGGGTATTTGAGGGTACTAAATCTATTTATGAATTTATAAATACAATTTGAACACTTATAAATTTGGATTTTTTGAAAACACGGAAACTCACAATAAAATAAAAAACATAGAATAAATCAACTAATATCATTAAAAATATATAGAATTCATTGGCATAACTTGGTTCATTTATTTTCATTGCTTTAAAACAACTCATGACTCTTCTCTTTTCGTTATTATAGTCCACCTAAAGAGAGCACATCATCAAGAAAAAACATATAACTAATATGTCATAGTAATGGTCCAAACACTTTATGGAGGAATTCATGGCTCCAACTCTCCCTTTATGTTTTGTCATTTAAACAATATTTTTCACAACATATGACATATTCGATATAAATATTTAAATCATTAAATATCTAAAAATAATTAATGGCATACTACATACAATATTTTAATTTTTAACTCTATTAAACTATTGCAAATACACGAAGAAATCCATTAACCCAACTAAAACCCTTCAAATCCATCATTGCCTCAACTAGCAACTTAGTCACTATAAAAGCAAATATATATAAAAGAAGACAATCAAAATACGATGTCTAATATAAAACTTTCACATCATTAATTCAATTAATAAAAATTTTAAACATGAAGAGATGCATAAACCCAACTAAAAGCCTTTTCACAATATATATCATATCTTCATTGAATAGCCTATGTTCTTCGTTCCTATTGCTGATGTTGCTTGGCATTGCATCCCTTCCAATATGGAGGTAGATCACTGAAGATAAAGAAAGATGTTATAAGTGGCTAGCTAGGAGAGAAAAAAATGATAGGGAATTTTTTTCATAAAAAAAATTAGAGTCTAATTAAATTTTAAAAACATTGGTTTAATAGAAATGAAAAATTAACAAAATCGATGATGATTGCATTGAGAGGAGTGAGGTGGTTGATAGCCCTATACTAGGGAGTTGATGTGGCTTAAGGTAATATACCACATTAAAAAATGCACGTCAGTCTATAAGAGGGATCAAATATTTTAACTATAATTTTTTTCTAATTTACTTCTCAAAAAATTGCATCCTTCCAAAATATTTTGTACATCTGAGTTTAACATAAATCTATGTTGATAATAAAATGAACTTATATTCATGTTAACTTTATAAAATAGTATTAATCAAATATCTTAAAATTTAAACTCTAAAGACATATAATTCACCAACTTATGGGCACTCGCACGAAGTTGGTTCCACTTTTTGGTGCCATTTAGGAAATCAGAAACGCAGTTCCGAAGTGTAAATCAAGAACGCATATGCATTATTGATGGTATGTTCGGAATAACCCGAACCCAAACACAAGGCTAAGGTTTGTGGAAATCTATATCGCATATCCGATATATCGCATTCACGTTTTGTAATGTTAAATATCACATATGCAATATATCGCATATGCGATATGTAACATTACAAAACACATATGCGATATATCGCATATGCGATATGTAAATTTTTAAAACGCATATGCGATATATCGCAAGTGCGATATGCAACATTTAGAAAACGATTACATTTTCATCATTTGTGGAGGTCCTCTCCTTTGTCAATGAATTTCATAATCAATTGTTGCTCAAAGGGCCTATTTTGTGTGTTATTAACACCTAGTGCATGAGAGAATAATACTTGTTTGTATATCCCTATAGATAATTTTGCAATTAATTTATAAAACAAATAAGTCCATGATACTTCTTAATGTTGGTTGATGGGGGATAACGCCTCCCTTCCAACAAATATCTTCCCAACAATGTCAACTATTTTTTTATGGGAAATATATTTAGATACCTTTTACTACGTTAGGCAATGTATTCATCAATGTAAATATCCCTCTCTATTGAAAGTGCAAAATCATCAATGTCCCCTAGTTGATAAATTGTACAAGTGTTTGGTGACAACTCCCTTAATTAAACTTGCTATAATGTACTAGCACCTTGATTCACATAATAATAATCAATGTGTTTTCTTGCATTTGTTAACAATATAGATCAACGAGTGGTAATAAATCGGTGTTCACCATGTTTTTTTCAACTTCTTTATTCACATGGTAAAAACACATACATATCAATTGTTTTGGTTGAAGACCTTGGTCTCTAGTAACTCTTTCACCATTTCAATTACTTGAGTTTTGCAAGACTATACGATATGTCATATAACATTTGTACTACATGGAGAATCATTTTACACCCACTTCAAGTTCTATTTGTTATCATATTATATACTACGTGAAATAGATCCATAGTGTATATGTTTCTGGCTATGATCTATTTTTGACATTCAATCCACTATGTATCTTTTTCAAGGACATGATTCATTATTTCTATATATAATGGATATGTAGTATAGTTGATTCTGAGTCCTTTCTTATTTACACCTGAGCATCGATATGCATATATTGGGAAGAGAGTTTCTAATACTTTGTTTTTGTTTGATTTTCCTTTTCTAATCTAGTTTTGGTGCACTCTATCCTATTACGCTCATCAAGTTTCTAGTCCATTTTATAATGCATTGTAGCCATCATCTTCTCTTCTGACCTCATACATATATCATGTTTAGAATGATTAATGCTTTTAAAACTCCTTGCAACCCTCTTGCACACACAAAAGAATGATAAACCCTTCTAAAAACTAATTTTTTTCTTACAAATGATTGTTTCCTATTAGAAACACATGTATAAACACCTTACGCTTCATAAAAAACATGTATACATATTAAAACACATAAATAAAAATAAAAAATTGTGGTCACATTTGTGTTTTAAGTGGTTTAAGTTAAATATTATCCAACTTGGTCTTGGTTACACCCGACTCAACTCCTT
>LPNX010111228.1:0-52048 GCA_001517045.1 Pseudotsuga menziesii
CCCTATAAAAGAAAAGAGTGTAATTCATTTTATTATGCGTTGATTTTAATTGGCTATAATTACTCAAAGGGAAATGGCTGTGCAACTAATGACATTATGACTCAACAGTGAAATAAATATGTACACCATAACAAACAATGCTAAGTGCAATCTTTGTCAAATGAAAAACATGGTATGCCACTACATGAGATGCATAAAAAAATAATTTCTTCGATGTTAATGCAATCCTTCCTATATGAAATCCTAAATACAACTCTCATCCAAGCAATCCAATGCAAGTACCTCCTCTAATCCATATCTAAGATGCAACTAAGAGTGCAACTACTTTGTATTTTTCAATATAAAAGAATGAAACATGCAATAAAACTCATCTAAAACTCTCAGTCTCCGCAACAAGTATAAAACACAATCCCAACAAGACACCGAGACAAAAAAGAGTAATGCACTAATGGAAAAACAAAAAGGATAAATGACTAAAACTACTTTCAAAGAAAAATCAATGAAAATGTGGTCTCTGGTCATAAAAGAAGCATCCAACAGACAACATCAGACCCAAGGAAGACCCAACCACACTCACAACCCACCTAACAACTTCCTAGAACATCAAAATCACCAAAAGGGAGGATGTACCTGACTGTTTAAAGAACAACTGCATATATACGTGAATTTTGGCCAAAACGCTGCATGTATACTCAAATTTTGGCCAAAAACCTGCATGTATACGTGACTTTTGGCCAAAAATCTATGTATGTACATGACTTTTAGTCAAAAACCTGTGTATACAGAGAAGACAGTGGTAAAAAGCAGGCTAAGGGTCAAACCAATAAAGGGGAGTGTCAATGGATGAGCATACTATAAAATGCAACACAGAAACAAGGAGAAATAAATAGCAAGTCAAGAATATCAAGCACATTATGCCCCCAAACCCCAAAGAAAAACAAGGAACGTCCCCAGTGGAGTTGCCAATTCTGTCACCAAGAGAAATTCCTATGGCTTGGGGTATCACAACAAACAGATTGACTCCAGAAATTAATCCTTCCCTATATGCAAGAGAAAACAAACATCTAACACTAAAGGATCTCGATTTGTACCTTATTTAGGACGATTGATGTAAATCCTCGTTGAGCTTTTCCACTCTCGCTTGTATTAGCAATTTGCTTCCTCAACATTCAACAAACAAGACAAGCATGCTATATATAATTGTGTTAGACCTACTCTAGCATATATAATCAATAACATATAAGCATTTAAAAGCATCCATGGATCAAATACTCATTTAAATACACATTATTGGACAGGAAAATATTTTTATATTGATATAAAATAGAGATTACAATAGTGACAACCTCTGTCGGCACGTCTGCGAATCGGAGAAACTGAGTCCCCCACTTGGGCCTCCACCACTTCAATCCTCCATCTCTCGATAGCAAGATCACAAGCAAAAGGAAATCTTGGGAAGAACACAAAGTGCTCCAAGGGACAAAGGGATGCAGACTCAAGTATAAGCTCCGGCAATAATGGACTATAGTTTTCTTGCTCTTCAATTCCTCTCCCTTCAATGTATCCAAAGGGTTCCTTATAAAGCTCTTCAATGGGGTAATGGAAGGTTGAATCTGAGTGATCTCAAGGCATATGGAAGGCCAAGAGGCAAGTGAATTGGATCCACATCAAGGAAAACTCCAAAATCATTTGGCCTTTTGCACACATCCTGATTAACGCGGGTTTGAGGTTCAAATCCATGTATATACGCGAGAAAGGGATTAAAATTCGTGTATGGAAATTATTGCATGTTTTTAGGGATGATATTGGAAACATCAAAGGTACAAAAATGGTCCATGGGGTCTAAAGAATATGCAAAGGGATAGGGAAGTCCATAGAGGTGTGATCCACCATGTGTGGTAAAATCAGCTGTAACACTTTGTCATTGTTGTCAAAGGGGGAGAATGCTTAGATATTGCCATAATTTCCAAAGGGGGAGATTGTTGAGAATGTATTTGTTATTGATGTCAAAGGTGTTCATGAATGACAAAGGAATAACCAGTAGATATGATAGAAGGATATGTTCAGCAATGAAAAAGGAGAAGGTTGAGGTTATGAGTCTTTGTGGCTAAAATAGTAAGAACAAAGAAACTATATCTGCAAGAGTGTTTATAAAATCCTTATAATCAGCAGCATGAAATTCTCTGTGTGCATCCTCATAACTGTTAGAAACGGTTGTAGAGGATTCTGCAAAGAATTTGGGTAGATCCGCAAAGTGATGGTGAGATCTACATTAATTCACATAAGATCCAAGGATGGGACAATATCTGACGGTCATGAAGCTTCCCGCATGAGAACCAATGGTTGGGGAGAAGATCCGCAAAGGACAAAAATATGAGGTGAAGTTTCATAGTTAATCAAAATCAGACGGTTGAGAATTCTTTCAGAGCAGATTGACGTTTTGAAAAAGCGCTGTGGGAAATCCATCGCGGAATAGAAAAGAAGACATGAGTTAAGTTCCGAAATAGTTCAGAAATTAACGGTGAGGAAGCATCTTTCCCGAGATCCGACAGATGAGGATCAGTTCTACATAAGATAAGTAGAAAGGTTGTATATCAGCAAATAATCAAAATCAGACGGCTGAGAATTAGTCTGTAAGAAGATTGATGGTCGAGTATATCCACAAGGAAAGCAGACATGATAGAATTTCCACATAAAACTGAGATCCAATAGTTGAGAACTGATTCGCCAAAAGAGATCAATGATTCGGAAAAAAGTGCTGGTACAGAACTATGGAAATCAGAGAGTCAAAGTTTTGGAAACATTAAGTTTTCGACATTCGCATTATGCAGTGTGGGAATGGAAGTGCGGGTGCAGAATCGCGAAAATCAAAGATCGAAGTCATTGAAACATTGATTTTCCGACTTCCACACATGCGATCCGAAAGATCAACGATTAGAGAGAATTCCATGAGAGATCGACGGTGGGGAAAGGATAGTCCGAAAAGATTAGTGCGGGTGCAGAACCACAAAAATCAAAAGGTCAAAGTTGTTGAAACGTTGAGTTTTTGACTTCCGCATCCTGCGATCTGGAAGATCGACGGTTAGAAATAATTCCGTGAGAGATTGATGGTGTGGAAAGGCCAATATGGAAAGGTCAGTGCGGGTGCGGAACCGTGAAAATTGAAAGGTCAAGGTTTTGGAAACATTGAGTTTCTGACTTCCGCATTCTGCGATCCAAAAGATCGACGGTCACAAAGAATCCCGCAGGAGATCAGAGGTGCAAAACGTTTGGTGTGAAAAGATTGGTTTGGAAATCATGGAATCATATTTGAAAAAGGAACATCTGGTATCCAATTTCTACTTCATATCAATGGTCACAAAGAATCCTGAAGGATATCAACGGTGTAGAATAGTTGAGGTAGAAAGTAGCGTGTAGAAAATCACAACTCAAGATCGAATGGTGGAAATCATAGGTAAATGAAGATCAACAGCTACAGGAGATTTCACTATTTAACATGTAGCCAGGTGTTTAAACCAAGAGACTGTATGCGAAATTGTTTTGGAATCCAAGTTTGTGCTAACCAAATCAAAATACCTACTGTGCGGATCCACAATGATGAAAAGGTGTGTTTGCAATGGTGAAGAGGTGCGCTTGCAATGGTGAAGAGGTGCACTTGCAATGGTGAAGAGGTGCGTCTGCAACTGTGAAAATGTGCATCCAAAAATTGCAAAGAGAGGCGTCCATAGAAAATATGAGGGTATTTATTGACAGTGTACTTGAAATAATTAATTGTCTCTGTGTGTACGTTTTACAGAGTCCAAGGTTTGCATAACAGACTGATAAAAATTACTCCAAAGTGGCAGGGTGGCACTAGGGCAGACTATAAGTCTGCACAGGGTGTTGTAGCATCCTTGTCTATTGTAGCAGGAAGAATCCTAGGGTGTTGTAGCATCCTTGTCTGTTGTAGTAGGAAGAAACCTAAGGTGTTGTTGCATCCTTTCTGTAGTAGCAGATAAAGAAATTTTGCAGATTCATCTTATTAATGAGTTTGAATTGGTGGTTTTCTTTTTAAAGTTTCCACCATAAAGTTTGTGTTTTAACATGTTTGATTCATTGTGTGTTTTTATTTTAAAAAGAAAAAGGATAATACTCATTCACCCCCCCTCTCAATATTGTGTGATAAACCAACACCATATTGTATTTCTCTTGTGTTAATGACTCCATGAAGTCTTCCGGTGATGGCATCCTCAAATTTCGAGTTCTGAGCTTGTTAGAGTGGAATGTTGACACAAACAAATAATACTCTAGCCATAGCTTCGAAAGTATTGACAAGATAAGCTGACCCTCTTTCTTTTCTATGCCACACTATTTCATCTGAAGCACGAACTATTTGAACTTGGTGAAGAAGTCTTTGATTGTCTAATAGTGAGATAGAGTTAGTGAGATTAGCTCATTTTTGAGCTGGTGACCTCTCATATCATCAGTCTTCCCAAAAAATGTATCAATATTGAGCCATAATTCGTTGGTATTTGTCATACTGTCTACATGGAAGATTAAGTCTCTCTAAATGTTGAGACAAAGCATTCCAATTACTTCATTAAGCCTGTTGAAGTACTTCGGTTTCTACACAATAGAGTTGGGTTTGAATTCAGTCCCCATGGTGACTTTGAACAAGGATTTCAACCTCAGTTGGACCACCATTTAGACCTTCCGTTCGAAATAGTTGAATGTGGTCAACAATACATGATTCTGCTCCATTTATTCTTGTGCATTATGTGACAAACTGTCGATTGTACCTGCAATGCAACACTCAAATCTCTCTAGAAAATTCCCTAAACAACAACTCAAACACTATGGATTTGATTTGTAGATCCAAATATCTCTGATACCATGTGATAATTTATTCACGGTAGGATATGGGAGCCAAGGATATTCTCACTATTCGATATTACACAATGCACAAAAACAATAGAAAGAGTGAAATTATCATACACAAATGTAGTCAATAATATATATTATTATGAATGTCCAACATGTAAATATGATTGTATCATGTTTATGTTACATTAGGGAGAAATCATTAGCCTTTGGAGGCCATCTGGATGCATACACATGTGAGACTATGAGTTGACCCTCAAACCCCCCTAAGGGGACCAATCAAATCCCTAACCATCCCATATAGTCATGAATGCTAGTGTGAACATGATCAAAGCATGATGGAACATAAATGAAGGCATTCTAGGCATGGGTGAGCACATGGTTAAGTGGGAGTGGCTCTAGGAGGCAATAAATGCTCAAGGAAGGCCAAAAACCACCACAAACATGCACTAGCGCCTGTGGTCCAAGATATTCCCTGAATAAAGGGATGTGTGAGCTCACCAAGACTAATCTGTCATCAATGAGGGCACATGTTAGTCTGAATGATCAAATTGGAGCACCTCAAATCTCAGAATGGTCAAAGTAGAGAGCCTCGACTGCAGTAAATGATCAATATAGCCTAAGTTTGGACCATAGAACATCGCATAAAAGCTGATGAAATGTATCCTAGGTGTATGATCATGGTACTAAGGTGGATTAATTCTCTAAAAACTATGTTAGATGTTTTCTAGGTGCAATTCATGGCTCTGTACTTGGTGCTATGTCAGATGTATTTGCTGGTGAAATTCATGGCACAATTCCTGGCGCTAACCCTGGCTCAATAGATGGTTCCATGCTTGGTGCAATTCTAGACGTTGTTTTGGGGGCTATTCTGGGTGTTATATGGGATGCTATTTTGGACGTTAGTTGGGATGCTAGATTTCCGGTGTTATTCTAGGCGCTATACGTGGAATTTAGCTGGCACTCTGTTAGATGTTTTCTAGGCGCAATTCTTGGCTCTATACTTGGAGCTATGTTAGTTGTTTTTCCTCGCCACATTCATGGTGCAATTTCGGGTGCTAACCCTGGCTCAATATATGGTGCTAATATTGGTGCTATTTTGGACGTTTTTTTGGAGGTCATCCTGGGTGTTATATGGGATTCTATTTTAGACGCTAATTGGAATGATAATAGGGACGCTATTTGGGATGCTAATTAGCATCCAAAATAGCTTCAAATTTTAAAAAGGGATGCTAATAATGCCATTAAAAGTGTCATCCCATGGAAAATATTCCACTTCTTCCAAAATATGATGAAAAATACGCTCAAATTCATAGTGGATGCTAAAAATGAAGCTAAAAGAGACGCTAATCACAGGGTTTTGTTGTAGTGTTTTCGTCTTGGTCGCGACTATTTTACAGTTATTTGCGACCTCGACTACACCTGTTCCACCGACAGGTGAAACCTACAATTTTTTCATCTCTTTTAGGTGTTTGAAGTCCTTTCTAGACCCCTGTCTGTGTTCTACCCTTCACAGAATGTTCCATTCCAGATCTGATTGCCTACAACCCCGTGGTTTGTTTTGTGGTCCTATTTTCCTTGTATGTGAGCCCCCTTAGTCAAGATTGGTAGTGGAGATGCCCCCATGTATTTCATACACCATGTGAAGTTCCTTATGTGCTCATATACTTTAGTTTTTTTTGTTATTTGGAAGAATTAGTGTCATGCCCCCATCCCAATGAGTCTACTAGTTGACAATGTTTCACCCACCTAGTAGTTCCATAGGTTGGGGAGGAGGCATTAAATCTTGCAATAAGGGAGCTATGGGACCCAAGATATCCTTAGTTTGTCATTTACACATTACTTTGGGCCATAAAAATAATAAATATGGAGAAAATAAAGTGGTATTGCTTCATAAGGACATTTGGAGGTTCATGGAGACCTTAGGTGGCTAGATTATTCCTTACACATGTCATGAATTAACCCCAAATTTGAAATTATGAGTGGTGGAAAATTATTGGAAGGTAAAGAGGTTTCAAGTAACATATCATTATCCACATGATTCAAATGGGTGAGGAGGAGTAACTCCCCATAGAAGAGGAAGAGTCTAGGAAGAAACTAGGTGCCACTTAGAGAGATACCCTGCGTTTTATGACAACAATGATGGAAGATTCTATGGAAAGACCTAATTGTACACATGATTGGATACCTATGAAAATATGGCATGTTAGGGATAAAAATATCCTCTAAGAGGGGGCACTTGAGGCTAGGTGGCAACAATTTATATTTGGAGGAAGATGAAGGGTTGAGGAGAAGGACAATTGCCATGGAGGTTATTAAACATCAAGGATGAGTTGGAGGAATCCTATGGGAGTGAATTCGACCTTGGAGGACCTTAGGAGGGTTATACCACTAGTGGAAAATGAGATATTAGTGACCAGGAGACCAAAATTTTTGGTCTCCACAGTCTCTTGAAAGGGACAAATGACCAAAATTGATAACTCCAAGTGAGCTGACTAAAAACGACCAAGATAAATGACCACTTTTGGTCATGGGATAGAAACCAACTAAAAATGACCAAGATAAATGACCAAATTTGGTCATGAGATATGTAGACTACAAATGACCATATAACAATTGGTCATTTATTTGGTCATTTTTAATTGCTTCACTCCAAAAATGGAATAAATTGAAACTTTGACAATGAATCTGTACATTTGACTAAATTCTAACACTGCATATGGATTCAGAGACCCCCTTAAAGGGGGTCTCTAAACCCATATGCAAATTTATATGTATTCAGAGGTCTTTGAATCCCTCTGTAGTGTTAGAATTTAGTAAAATGTAGAATATCCCACATGTCAATATAGCTCAGCTAGAAACACCAAATCAGCTATCATCGCGATGTTCTAGCACATATCCTAGGAATTCTAGAATAGATTATCATCATTGAGTTGGATTCCTTCCCTTAGAGTGTGATTCCACATAAATATTATTAACTTATTTGAGTTTCTCCCAGTGTTGTACTAATTCAATATGGGTTTTGAAAACTATACTCCTATAAAAATTGTTAATATAGGCATGACACAAATTCCTTGTAGCATAAATTTATCGGTTTCTAACGCTAAATTTTTGGCTTTGTTGGAAGGGAGATTAATTATGCCTTTTGGTTTTCCTCTTGCTTTTTTGTTTTCCCTTTCCCGATTCAAAGCAAACATAGCAGCTGAAGATAGGAACTATCTCTCCTCGTTCATGTTTTGGGATCACACAACTTGACAGAATGGGATAACCAAATTAATGCATTTGAAAAACACTTTGATCTCCTCATCATGGACCTCGTATTCTATGAGACTCCAAAGCTACAAGATTTGAGCATACAGAGATTTTCCAAGAGGAGTGCCTTAAGAGTATGCTCCAATGTCCCGAACTGGAGAGCGTGATAGGGGTCAGGCATATCTACGGCAGCTTCATTGTGTGGTATTTGACTTGATAGGGATTTTTATCATTTGGGTTTGAATAGCAATTGTGGCAAGGGATTTTTCTATATCCTAATTAAAAATCCTACATCCTATTTAAAAAATAACATAACATTTAGCATTAATATGAATATATATTACAATAGATATCTATTATTATATACTAGTAATTATCATTATAATATAATTATAATAACTATATCTATTTATATAGTATGAATTATTTATCATATTAATTCATATATTCCTTTACTAAATATAATTAAAATCATTAGAAAAAAACTCTTTCAACATTTTAGTCAAGAAATCCAAAACTGACCAATTAGATTTAATAAAAATTATACTCAAATAACTATATTATTTGCAATATTTTATTCAAAAATGAATGATGAAGCTTTCATGAAAAGCTTTCTTCGTGAGGGTTCGAAACCCTTCAAAGAAAACATATACTAGTCCATGAGGGTTCCAAACCCTTTAAAGCAAACATATACTCAGCATCTACCTATGCGTTTCAGGCATCCAACATCTTACTGGGAGACAGTGTGCAATTTTGAACTCTCGAATCTCATAAATTAGTGGACAGAACGTGTTATTCTCCAAAACCGGAAAGGACGGGCAACAATTTTGGCCTGGATGATACACTGGGTGGCATGTACCACTGCAAGATTGCTCTATCCATCGTTGGATAGGGCTGATGTAATAAATATTGAATATGGGCAAAGAGAAAAACCTAGTAGTGGGTAAACCAATGCTTTAGCCCCCAACAACGATGAACTTGTATCGTGATTGAACGGTACATGAGCCTCCTCTTGCAAACTTCTTTGTTTACTTCTAGCTAGAACCTTTTATCAAGAACAAAATCATCAGGTACATCTGGACCCCAGGTTACATTTTTTTCTCCTCATGAGTTTTAGGCTTTTATTTTCTATGCTTTTTCCAAGTTTCAATATTGCATCCATGCCATTTTCCATGTACAAAATGGCACATTTCATCAGGATAAACCCGACACACATATATAGATCTGAAATTTATTTAAGAATCTTCCCATGACATTCAGAAAATCCCATCTTTTGCCAAAGGAGTGTATTAATTTGTGCTTTGTCCTGTCTGTCCATTCAGGTGAAGAGTCTGAACATGGACCATTCCACTCAACTTCATTTTCCCAAGGATTCCTTATCTACACAAGCTTATGACCATCTACTTCACATACTTCCATTAGTGAGTAGGCATGTCCTTGGACAATGCCGCTAGATGACAAGTGAACATCAGAGCCTGACGGACTCCCTCCTCTAAGAAGAAACCCTTCTTGATTAAAACACAACAACTGAGACCACATCCTTCCACTGGAAACATCAAAGTGTGCTTGAACACTTCTCATATCTATTTCTTCACCTGCACCCCCAGTGAGGTCTACAGAGAATCTTGAACAAGCCCAACCCTCCAATGCTTCATAAGAACCATGTAGCTTTGCATAAGCCTTTCCAAAATTGAGACCCACAACTCATTACCCTTATTACTAGTGGCAAATGCTGGCCTCCCACGAGATTCACAAGGAATCCAGTCATCAACAACCACTGGAACCCATTCTCCTTAAATGCAGAATCAGACCGTATATATGCCTTCCTCATTGTATTGAGGATTTATAATAACTTTAGATATGTGTGATGCCTCTATTAACACTTCCACAGAACTCAAAAACCAACAATCACCTAGTCAACCCTGACAAACATCAGAAGGATTAGCCGCTCCTTCATAAAGACATGGATACAAATCCCCACAATTTTCTTTCACCAACTCATACGATTCCATCCACTCACTTACAACCTGTAACTTTGCTGTGGGATTTTCTGGGTCTATAAACCTTGCATTCCTTGCAACTATGGAAGCTTGATGATATAAATCTAATTATTTTAAATCCATGTATCAATGTTTTGGGTAGAAGGCTCCTCTCTCTTATGAATTGGAGGACCATGCATCGTCATCAAATTTAACATATTTGCTCACAACTGCCTTTAAAAAAGATGGAATGTATATTTTGTAACATTGGAGGTTTTTAAATCTTGGTTTGTTATCTCTCAGAAAACCCATAACACTTTTATTTATGTCAATTATCACCAGAAAGGTATGTTTCAATTTGTTCCTTCATTTCCTTTTCCTCTTCCTCAACATTCTTACACATAAAAGTCAAAAGTTTGATATGGTTCCCAAGTATTTTAATTCCATTAGAAATGCAGATTGTGCATTCTCATGCCTATGATTTGTTCTTCTTCTCATGACAAAACAGACTTGTGAAAACACGAAACAAGAAAACCTTTATGTTCCATGTCCCAATAACCACTAAAAACAATATAGCTCTCATGAAAAAAAAAGGTTAAAAAAAATAAAATAAAAACAAATAAAAAATAAAAAATTATTATTATTTTTTATTACATTGTATAACACATATTACATTGTAAGATATATAAACAAATTACATTGTAATTAATTTATATATATTACAACCCAAACCCGACGCTATTGAAAAAGAAAACCTTGAATCGCAACTATGAAAGGGTTGCGTGAAAACCCCTGAATTGACCCAATTGCAAACTTTGAAATGATGTTCAATGACATCGCAGGGAGTTTCCATTGCAAAAGAAGGAACATGCATAGGAGAAATACTTGACTCTAAACTATGAATTGGTGAAACGACACTGCAAGGGGTTACCATTGCACAAGCACGAGCAGGAGTAGAAGTAGGGAGTTTCAATTGGACAAGCGGGACTAGGAGATGGAGTAGCGATGTCTTCAGTATGTGGTCATCATTTCCCTAACCTTCATTTCAATTTTTCCTGCAAATCATTTTTTTCACATACTGTTGAATATCAATTTCATATTTCTCTTTGTAATATATGTATTCCTCTTCATTTTCATTGTGTACCTAAGGTTCTAGGAATGAGGATAGGAGTTCCAATGGATCATGTAATGGTAGTGGGACTTGGGTTTTTTGGTTAGAGGGAAATTTATTTATTCCCGCTTGAAACATATAGGTCCATCCCATCCCAGTCAGTACATTTGCGTCTCCAGTGAGAGAGAACGCATGATCTAAGTTCCTTATCTTATACAACTCAGGAATAAGAATACATTTTGTGAACAATGTCCCACTCGTCATGTGAACAAAAATGATTTGTTTGAGTTATATGTCAAACTTGATACCTTCTCAAACACTTAACTAAAATTTCTCTAGATTTTCCTAGTGTTGACCTTTTCTAATAGTGTTCTTCGCCATTTGATAAATCCACATATGGACATGGATTTTTTCATGATGTTTACAAACCAAAATCCCAAATCCCACTTGAAATCCACCTGGAAGTGAGTTTCTGAACTAGGAAAAAGAGACTCAACTCTAAAAATTCATCACTACTTTCACTACAAAATGAACTTCAAGGATAGCATCATGTACAACATATACCATATTACAGTGACTCTGTATCTTGAGAGACTTTCTAGTTAAATTCAAGGTTGTTGTGGTAAACACTGTATGGAGATTGATCACCATTTTTGAAAGGAACATAGCACTTGTGAAATATGTAGGTGGTAACCGAATTTGTAAGACTATTTAATTTTAAGATGTCCCATCTATTATGATATAAATGGTCATTATCATTACTTGTACTAAGATTCTTGTGGATTTTAGAGGACCTTCTCAGGATATAAGGACCAAAAATGTATTACCTAGTTTCTTGTCTAGATGCTTGACCTTTTCTATAGAATAGTATTGGGGAGATCCTCCTGTTCATCTCTTATATATGCTATACATAGCTCCACTCACAAGAGCCTCATGAACAATTTTATAATATTATATTATTGAATCAATGAAGACTCCACACCATCCGTCTAGTTGATGGCACAAATCACAGTGTTCTTCCTTTGTATCATTAAAATACTTTCCTGAGATTCTTAGCATTGTTTCTCTATTTGGCACTTTCTATGTGAGTTTTATAAGTTCTATATAATACAAACCCAAAATAATAAGTGAGACAATACAAACCCAAGGTAATAGATGTGCATATTTTTAGACAATACCTCATGAAAATGGTTAACTTATAATGGTCATTTGATAAATCCACATATAGCTCTGAGCTCCAAGGATTGAATAATTTGAATGTATGTATTTTTCATTGATACATGTGGTGAAGGGAATTTTGATATGCATAGGTTGAAAAATCCAAGACCACAACCATCTACAAGCTCAACCTGCCTAGTAGGCATGGTGCCAAAAAACATATGAATTTTTTCCACCCTTTGGTCTAGGTGTCCCCAAGTGGGAATTGATCTCCTAGCCCAATGGGGATTTTTATAAACTTAACAATGCTTCCGTGATAGTTTATACATTCTTGATATGTGCCGTGGATTCTTGATATGTGTACGTATATCCACTTTTTACTTCTTCCCATAACTTGTTCAATCTAGTGAGCTACATAGAATGTGTTTTTTTCTAGTTCATTCCTCCTCCTGCTGGTAGACTAATTTAAGTCCCTCTTCATAAACCATTACATATCTTTAATAATAATAATATGGACCAACATCATATTTCATGACCTTTCCCAAGGCCAATTAAATAGGTTCTTTCTTCCTTTGAACTTATGGTAAAATTTGGAGAAAGTTTTCATGACCTCATAATGATGTGGCCCAAGTGATGCCATGTGGGATTTTATTTTAAACCCATGTTATTGTGTAAACATTTGGACTCATAAAATCAATGGAGATTGATTACTTTGAGGAAATTCTTGATCCATAAAGTGTGCTTCCCCTTTAGCCACTAGATCTTCTTTAACAACCAACTCAACAGAACACATTCATTGATTTATCTCCTCTTGTGTTTCCAACTTAGGTTTCTTATAATGTAATCCATATCTAAGGCTAACCCCTATTTTCATTCACACTAAAAATATCTTTGTCCTTCAAGATACAAGTAGGTTGAGAGGATGGCAAGGTGAATCCCTCCATCTTTCAGGACATATCTCTGCCATGTAACACTCTCATCACATCTGTCGTCTGCTCTATCGTTACTCTGCTTGCTGCTCTTTCATCACTCTGCTTGCTGCTCTGTCATCATCTATCTAATTCTGGCTACCATCAATGACAACCTGCACTGCCATATTGCCAATAGGATATTGAAGTTTGATACGAGTAATGATATTATTTTTTCTATTATTTCATTTCTATTATTTTTAATTTCATAAGAAGGTTTTCATTCCATTTATATTATTTTTTACTTGAATTTTCTATGGCGGAAACAAAATGTAATATCTGATGGATGCACTTATTTGAGTCCAGAACCTAAATTAAGTGCATGGTTAAAATATGTGTATTAACACGCCTCTAACCAAAATTCCCTTAGAAATTATTTGACTCAAATGCAGACAACTAGTTGGATCAGAACCGTCTGGTTTACTAGCTTTGGTATGTGCATATGAAGAAATTTCCAGCAAGTTGTACAACATTTGTCATAAATTATTTATGTTTGCATAAAGCATATTATTATTACAAATTTTTGTATTAGTCTTTGATTGCTGTGAAATCTATATCCCTTTTGTTATTTTCCCATTCAACAGTAGGGCCTGTCTGAGTGATGTTGTGCAACCTTTCAAATATTAGAACTTGTTCTATTATGATCTGTCAAATATCATTCAGTTTAACTAGTTGATCCCATGTATCCTTTGTAGGGTCTTCTAATCTATTTTCTCGCACACATATATGTGTGCCAGAAGTTCCATGTAGATCCTAGGGTCCACCATCCCATTTTAGCAACAAAATAAGATATTTGACACTTTTAAATATAGCGAGAAACTTACGACACTACATTCACTTTAACTTTATGAAATCCCTGATTTTCATTTGGAAAATCCTAGGGAATGTTGTCTGCATTTGAGATATTTTGAACTTATTGGTCTATCCATAATATTCTGGGAATTTAGCACTGATTTAAGAAGTTAAATTTCTATATATGGGGAGATGCATGACTCCTTTTGAAAAACAATTTGTAGACTAAATTGTAGTCAATGCCAATTCCTTTTGAAGTATCTTCATTCTTTGTAAACATTTTTGGGAAATTACTTCATCTTAATTACGTCGATATAAGTTTTTATTTGAGATTTGGGGTGGAATATGGCCTATTCTTTTTCATCTACGGACGAGGATGAGACAAGTGTACTATCCAGATTGATTCTATGACAGTCCTTCAAATTTGAAATAAAAAATTATAAAAAATAATATAAAAATAATTGGTAGCTAGTTGATTGATGGATAACTCATAGCTGATAAATGGATATCCAACAACTCATAGTTGATAAATGGATAGCCAACAAATCATGGCATATAACTAGAAGAATGTGAGATAAAAAGAAAAAGAATGTAAAAAAAACTGATAGTTGATAAATGGATGATAGATAACATGTAGCTAAGCATAGATAACTCACAGTTGAACCCATTTAAATATAAGAATATGAGGAATACTTTTTTTTTCCAAACTGTCTTTGATTCCATAACTATCTATTAACCATTTGATCCCTATCTACGTGATCCAACCACAAACTATGTGGGTGTACTAGTGGTAAGCTAAATGGGATCTCAACTTTATTTCTTGTATCCGTCTCATCCATCAAAGAAGAATCAATAATGATTTTATTCTTCCTTGAACTTTGTTCGAACAACTACTTTGATCATTTGCTCCATTGGTCTCCATACATCTTCATGTGTCGCCTGACTTGATCTAACCTCTGAAAATCCATGAACCCTTGAATTTTTGTAAACCAATCTCTCAAAATGTGGATCCTACCATACGGTCAGGAAACATAAAAAATGGATCTTCTTCATAACTTTGGTTTTATGGTAGGAAACATAAAAAAAATGGATCTTTTTCATAACTTTGGTTTGGAGCCGTGAGTCAAATTTTGTATAAATGAAAGTATCTCCTTAACAATGGAATATCCAATGGTTCAATGGCACTCAATCTAGCCTTATTGGAGCAAAATTAAGTTTTGCCTTCTTTTATCTACAAGAGAACCTCCTATTTCTTCCATAATCAGATTGATAGATTACAACCCTTGGAAAACTATCTTCATCTTAAATCTTTTAGAGACCTATTGGTGCTTGCAAAACTAATGAATACATAAATAAGAATGATACTGATTATGAAATAACTAACTAATGAATGACCAATGAGACAAAACCTTATAAAGAAAATATTTCATTGCCATTAAATGCATCATTGAATATTTCCTTTTTTGAACATTTGAAACTATCAAACTATAGAAATTAATCTATGATCCAGCCAATGCATATCAGACATTTCAATTTTTTTTTTAATTAACATTGTTTTCAAGTGAACCTATCATTTAGATTGGCATTAGACGGGGACATCAACAACTTCATTAATAACATTCAATTCATTGCACTTGGATTAAGACCAATGCACTTGCTTTGGATTATTAAATGAGATGATGAAAACTATTAGAGGCAACCATTTAAATTTGCAAATGCTTCATTGGGTGATAAACCACTGCCATCCTTTATTTTCATAAGCCATCAACAAGCACATACAAGACTTCTTGAATATTTTGTATTTTTCTAGTATAAGAATAAACTTATCCAGAAAAAAGATATAAAAAATCCATATGTATGAGGTTGTACCATGTTTAAGAAATTCCTTCTTTAAAAAAAACTATGAATTTGTTGAATAAGCACAATTGTAAGCATATAGCCATGTCAAAAAAGGCACTTGGTTTGTGATCACGTACTCAACATGCACCTGAATTCATTCAAGAAGAATTGGTTTTTGATTTGTTAATCTTTACCCATGCTTTCGTAGGTAAAGTTTACACTGATCCACTTTTAGTTTTTCAAGCTTACTACCTGTCAGAAATTTTATAAATAACACATTATGAAACCCTATTTGAAATATTTCAACTTTTTAGAACTATGACCTATAATCATTCATAGGAACTATTTGCACCCAACATATATGCACACATGTTACAAGAAATGTGACATCAGGGTGGTGTTTCTCGAAGAATCAGAAACACAGAAACACCATTTCCTGGGAGATTTCTCAAAATGACCATAATTTTTGTTAAAAATAAGACATAAAACAACTTTTATGTGCATAGTATGCAGGGGAGACAGTTCTTAAAACAAAAACCTCTCACCCCAACTTCTTGTTCAATTGTTGTTTTCCTATACGCAATGCGAAATTTCTTAAATCACCCCAAAAATTGTTTACAAAGAATGAGAGGATACTAAAGGAGGAATTTAAGTTGACTACAATTTAGTCTACAAATTGATTTCCAAAAGGAGTCATGCATCTCCCCATTTTATCTCAACTAGTTTTCAAAGATGTTTGGAGATGTTTGATGTGACAAGCGATTGAAAAAGAAGCAAAAATCATCACAAAAAATATTCCCATAGGTGGAGACTCACAATTGGGATCAAAGAGAAGTCATTTACCCAAGATGTCAGATGGCTACCTGAAGGTCCAAGATAAAAGAAAAGGGTTGTCCTCCCCAAGATGAATATAGAATATTTTTTCCTTTAGTAAAATACATTGTGGTTTTATTGGATTCACATGTGTTTGTTCCCAAATCCAATTTCATAAAAAAGAAGGTAACCAAGAGGAAATCACATCACAACCAATGGCACTAACAAATGAACCAATGATGCATTCTCATCCATGATTCATGAAGTGACAACGCCACCTTATTTGTCTTTGCATGATATCTGGACTTGTGGGTAAATATTTCATGCCCATACCTTTCAACCTCATTTTATCTTATGTTTCTTTTGATAGTAGGATTTTATGAATGCTAAAAATAGGGTTGGTTATGTTGAATTTTCTCATAGATTTAATAAATTTGTTGATGCCCAGGGCAGTTCAGTAAGCCTAGAAGCAATCCATGCTTATTACAATCCCATGTTCTCACTGTGGCTAGGGAGATTCACATCAACTGCTTATGAATTAAGCTATGGTCAATTATAAATGTTAGGTCAAATCCTACATTGAATAAGCAAGGTTTGTTAATGCAATTCCTTTTTTACTATAGTCTTTGTTCTTAAAGGGTGGTTTTATTTTTGCGTTGGTATTTTTAGGCATTGAAACAATATATCAGTGTGCCATAGTTCATTTAGTCTTAAATCTGCATTGCTGACATCCGTGGTAGTGGAGAGGAAATTGAAAAGCGATAGTTAATTGCTCCCTCATTGACTACCCTTCAGTAACTGTGAAAGAAATGCCTACTTATGGAAGGAAAACATATATCATAGTTTACTTCCCAAAACTCCTGCAGTCATTGTTGTATAGATTCACAAGTTGTTTGCACAATTACTGAGAGACCAGAGCTTCTTTCATTTGGCCACATGAGAGTGGACATGAACTAGTAAAGGACCTGAGCTCGCCATAACGTTTTATGTTTCAAAATATTGCAGTTTCAACGTTAGATGTAGGTGATCAACTTCATTTTCAGGTTAGACAACATTTATTGCTCTTTCTAATAACTTGTGCTTTTCATATCTCAACAAATTTATATATCAATTAGTAGTGACTTGTTTTTAACAATTGTATTCCAAATTTTGTATGTGTTGCTCAGGCTATGGTAGAAAGAGCTTGTAATGTCAATTCCTAGATAGAATTTGCAAAGGAGGTTTCTCAATGCACAACTTTCTCTAACTTAGGTAGATTGTTCCTAAAGCTACATAGTGTAAGTTCTTAACATCTATTTTTTGAATTATGTTAAGTGAGGTTAGTGAAACCTTGCATTGAAATTATATTCACTGTTGCTTTCATGGTACCACGTTCTGTCTTGATTTTCAATTTTGTTTTGTTCTTTGTTTTGTCCATTATAATTGAATTGTTGAATTTGCAGATGATATTGGAAACATATATTATCCCTACCTGGATGAACACATTTGATCTATGGAACCAATGATGCACGGATATAGAAATTTCATATTATATAGGTATCTTTAAGGTTGTTCTCATTTATATGTGTCTTTTTCTATATTTGTATTCCCTTATATGATTGTAAATTTTACTTATGTATCATATGCTAAGATAGGAGCATGTTTTTGTACAATGTACGAGTTGGAGGATGCAATCATGTGGGATGATGCTTCTAAGTTGTAAGATAAAATTATAAAACCTGATAAAACTGAAGAGTGGAAAGCATGGAAGAAGTAAGTCATGAAAGTGTTTTCGGCCTCTGTTCCTTACACTTTATCATCAATTGACAAAAACTCAATAAGGAGAGTAAAGAGGATTTTGAGAGAAAAACTGATCTTTTGGACACACATAATCTTGAAGCTAGCAGGAAGTGCCAAAAATTGGAAGTATGTCGGGGAAATTATTCTTAAACAAAAGATACGAATGGATCTTAGTTGTGTGCCCCGAGTGAAGCGTTTTACTTACCATTTGTTCCTAGCGCTGGTGGATGTCATATTTTCCTTAAACTCCTGATTCAAAACCCATGAAAGAAGAGCAGTCAGGTATTGAAAATCACTCAATTACATGGATACATGCATCGCATGGTGATCGTGGATATCAATAATGTTCAACTTTTATTGAAAACAAGGGTATAAAATGAAATCTATATGCAATCAATCGATGAATTTATTGCTACAAGCATTTATATTTTCCTACAATTTTCTAGATTGGGTATTCATCAACAAACATGCACACGGATCCTAAACTTTTGATATGCCAGGGAATGATGAAATGTGGAAGAAGGTGTACACAACGATCTTGCAATGGGATGTCCTTCTGCTTAAAACATGCTTTGAGATTATCATAATTTTGACAGTTGTGATGGAACAACAAGTTCCAACAGTTTAGGAAGTAATCCAAAGAGGGAGAGGGTGTTTGTGGAGGGATAGTCATTAGACAAGGAAGAAAATTCTGTAGAATTTCACCATAAATAAAGTCAAAATTAGCAAAGTTTTCTTCCCCTCTCAGACTTGGAAATCCAAGTTTCAAGAAGCATGTCTTAGTAATTGCATGATGATAGTTGTGGAGTTGAAAGGAATTGAATGCATGATTTTTCAATGCAAGAAAATTTTGTTTATAAGGTCTCATATAGGAGTGAAAATTGGTTGTGTTTTATTGGAAGTTTTCTAAATCATGGCAGTTAGTGAACCCACAGGGAAAAACGGGGCTAATCTTATTGCAAAAAGAATTTACCAAATTCACTAAGTTTCATCATAAATATACTAAATCAATGTTGAATGGAATTTTCAAAAATACAAGCTCCGATGAAATTTGGCATCCTAAGGATATTTTACATGAATACATGAATGCATGCCTCTCAGAAGGAGGTAACTATAATTCAAATCTAAGAACAGCGCCTTGGATTGGATAGTTGGAAAAGTGTCAAAAAAACATGAAAGATGCAGAAGCATTATTAATGGAGGTTATATATGAAAAAGAGAAAATGGTAATGTATTTCAATTTTCAAGAAAGAGAAAAGAATGTTATTGCAAGTTCTCCATGGATTGATGAGGTGTATGAGCCCCTTGGTTTTGTTATAGCAGTGAACAATGGAATACCTATGCAGAGCCCTCTGGATTTGATTGAGGATTGTGATGTTTTCCATTATACTGCTCCAAGAAGAAACCCTTCTTGCTTAAAACGCAACAACTGAGACCACATCCTTCCACTGGCAAGATCAAAGTGTGCTTGAACACTTCTCATATCTATTTCTTCACCTGCACCCCCAGTGAGGTCTACAAGAGCATTTCCAATGCCATGAACATATTCCCTACCATATTGTCTTCTTGTACAGCGGCAACTTTCTTTCAATTCTAAAAGGGCCTCAACTTTTCTCATAGGTAAGGAACATACAACCCTTCTTAAGTAGTTAGTACATGTACTCTTTTTGGTGCTTACTCATTTAGAATGAATCATCATGCCAAATTCTATGTTCAGCCCTGCGTTTGATGTGTAGGTTTTTTTATCTCCACTGTGCCTTCTCTGACAAAATTTAAAGCATTTAATGTCTTCATAAGCAATCAGGAGTTTCATGGTACCTTGTTTCCCAAAGAGACACTCCATTCCTCATGTTTTATGGAGTTTTGCACTTTGGAGTTTTTGTGTGTATTACATTGTCCTGGTAAAGTCCAAGTGGCACGTGGATTCTCCGAAAGGTTGTGTTTCAAGGAATTTTTCATTTCAGATGAGTTTGTGATTTCCAGAGTTCTTTTGTCCCTTGCTGTATTTTTAGAGTTTCAGATATTGCTGCTTTTTGTGTCAGTCTACTCCCCATGACAAAATTTAGGAGTTCCATGGCTTGGACTAGAAAGGAAAGAGTTACTTGTTGACTTGAACTTCAAGTTTGGAAAGCATTTCTTCAATCTTGTCTCCCTCAAAATATTTGTTTTCCTTATTTTTTGGAGTTTTAACAGTTTTATGTGTTTTACTTATATATCATCGCAAAACTAAATTCAGGAGGTCCATAGTCTTTGAAAAGAATGTTTGTTTCATTGAGTTTTGTGTTGTTATTTTTAAATATGATGTCCATGGCACCATGTTTTGTGTTGTTATTTTCAAATATGATGTCCATGGCACCATTTTTTGTGTTGTCATTTTCAAAATTTTATATGATGTGTATTTTTTAGGTTTGCATTTTTTGTTGTCTCCAGAGTTTCTTGTGTGGTATTTGTTGATCTTATACTGTTTACTTGAAATGAATCAATTTGATCCCTTACATTTAGCAAAAAGGAAATCTGCAGCAATTTAGAAAAATTTTCTGCAACAGTTTGTGTTAAATGTGATTTTACTTATAAAATGGAATCTGTGTACATTCACATTGTAAACAACTAGATTCGTATTGATACAAAGGTTTAAATAGAAGGGAGCTATGCTGCCATAAAGAAATGTATAATAAGTTTTCTTGGTTTATCTATGATATGCCATGTTTTGCAAAAATTGATTTTGATTAGCTTGTTAGATGAGTATTCTAAAAACTGATCTACTATCTACTACTTAAACCATCAAAACTTTTACAAGATGTTTAATGCCTTGTAGGGTTATACCTGGATTTTCTTCATTGGCCAGTGATCACAATTCAATTTTACTTGTCTTTGGATCTCCTTTATAAGTCCCTAACATTCATATGATCACTTCTAAAATGACTAGATGATGTAACTTGCATCTTCTTTTTATAGGTTTGCCACAAGAATGGGGTAATGCATAGGGACCTCAAGCCGAAGAATTTCTTATTTGCAAACAAAAAGGAGAATTCTCTGTTGAAGGCCATTGATTTTGGCCTTTATATATTTTTTAAACCTGGTAGTTGCTATAATAAACACACTATTTTGAGCAATAACTCATAAAAATGTTCATGCATTCTTATATGGTAGCGTGGTGTTTCTTGAAATGCTCCAAGCCTTCTAGTTTGAAGTTTTATTGTTTCAACTTTCAAGCATTAAATGTTTTGATGTCTATTGAGGGGGCTAGTTAGCATGATTAATGAGACATGACTGAAATTTTATACTGACAGGGTTTGGTCTCAAGATTCCTCTAGCCAAGCTTTGCTATCTTTATAGTTTATATGATATATCCATTGCCGTTGTATGACATGACTAATTCCCTATCCAGTGAGAGGAGTTATCTTTTTGTATATTCATGATTTTATCTTTTGTTCCAAATTTCAACAAATCTAACTTTTTATTTGAGAATTTTCAAGCTTGTGCAAGAGGGGACCATGCCTTGGTTATTGTTTTACAATTTGACATAGTCTGCTTATTGGTTTTGGTTATCGTTGTAGGTGATCCATTTAATGAAATAGTTGGCAGTCCATACTACATGGCTCCTGAGGTACTTAAGTGAAATTATGGACCAAAGGTGGATGTATGGAGTGTCGAGGTCATTCTTTATATTTTGTTGTGTGGAGTGCCACCATTTTGGGCTGGTATGTATTCATACAATAGTGCAAAAAAGTGTATAAGTCTATTATGATAATATTTATTATAAATAGATAAATTTCATTTTATGTTTGACTATTAATACTGTCATATATTACCATTTCTACTCAAGTTTATGGACTTTACTTTAATACTTAGTTGATACGTATATATCTTATTTTGGTGAAGTAAGCTTAAGGACGTTGTCCTGTATTATGTGCAGAAATGGAGCAAGGAGTTGCATAGGCTATTATAAGATTTGTTATAGATTTTAAAAGGGATCCATGCCCAAATTTTTTTGAGTAGGCAAAAGATCTTGTCAAGCAGATGCTGGAGCTGAATCCTAAGCTTCAGCTATCAGCTCAACAAGTACTTGGTATGTAGTCTCTCTATTTCTTAAAATCAGTACCCGATAGTTTGATATATACTGCAACAAAGAGTTTATCTAATCTAAATCATTTGCATTATAGGCTTTAGAACTAAAAGAGTTGATGGGATATTGATGTCAGAAAATGTACAGGCTCAGTTATATTTTACCGAGCTAGATATGCCAAGAGAAGAAACAAATTTGAGAATAGTAAAGGAGAAAACTAAGAAAGCAATTTATTATTGTGCCCTGATTTTATTACAAATTTAAGCTACAACTAGTGTTTTTGTTTGAACTTTTATCTTTTCATTATATGATATATTGTATGTTAGATCTTACTCTCAACTGCATTTCCGCTTTCTTTTAGTTTTAAGGACCAGTTGTCGATGAGTCATAATTTTATGTGTTGTGTGAGTACTAAGCATACTATCTGCAGACTCAAATCCATTTTAATATATATTTGTTCATTAAAATTGTAAAATTTTATGTATTTTTTAGTAGTCCGAGTAATTGAAATAAAACCGCTCTGAGTCATTGCCGGTCTTGACCACGGTAATTTTTAGTGGCAAAATTTCACCAATTGGCTATTTTTTGGGTTTGTTTCAAAAAATAAATTCGCTATTTGGTGTCTAATATCGCCTATATTTACATAGAATATGTTTTTTATCATAACATTCGCCAAACTTTATACATTTTAGTGTTAATTTTATGTTTCATATTTAATATTCACCTACTAATCTATAAACATATTTTTTCAATCCAAAACAATCGCCTAGAATACTATACTCTACTATAATATTAGAATCCTTAAAAAATACCCTGGTCCTGACTTCAAGCCAAGTTGATGCTTAGTTAGTTCAGAGTTTGGTTTTGAGTTTTAAAACATTGGGCCCAAGTGATAGGTAGCTTAAGGTTAAGGTATATGCATGCCTTGAGTGAAGAGGTGTAGTCCACCGCCGAGTAAGTGTGGACAGCCAAGTATCTATGCTGAAAGATGGGTGGTGCCACACAACGGCTAGGGACCAACAAGAAAAAGTTGGGCATTGGGAGGGCATGGGTATAGGGTTGTGACAGGGGGTCTTCTGATGTGTTATACATGCACCCTCTCATAGAATCAATACAATTTGAACTTAGATTCATAGGCGTTTTCTGTGTGTAACTAACTACATGTAATCGATTTGAGATGGAACTTTGCACACATTTTTGGGTTTTGAACGTGTTGAGAAGAAACTGTGCTTGTAATATTTTCCCCAGCCTAGCTCTGTAATAGTGGAATAATGTCTTTCCTAGCTAATTAATTTAAAATCTATGAAGCTGTGCCTTTTTAGCTGCAGTAGAGATCCTAAGTGGGCACTTCTGTGTTATTTTAGGTATGAGTTAGTTTAGGTATGGGCACTGTAGCGAAATCCTAGTCGCAAGAACAATATGGATCCAAAAAGAAATGAAAACCCTTTTCTTCAGACAACTAGTAGCAAATCAAACCGAGTAGAAAAGGGTAGAAGAAGATGGTTCTCATGTGGATCTACCTAGTTCTTACAAAGAGACTTAAACTTACTCTAGGAAATGATTGGGAACAAGAGAATCTCTTTCCTCACCAATGAAGATTGGTTTGGCGAACAAGAAATACGTGTAATCCATGTTGGATGAGATGTTTGATCCTTCAGAATGTTGTGTGCCATGGCTTTTATAGTGCACACATACTATTTGACTTTGTCAGAGTGCTCTCATGTTTAAAGAGAATGTTCTTGAAACATACCTTGTGCTGTTACAAACATACTTACCTATTGAAATTCTAAGATAACATCAAGGCATAGTCACTATAGGAGCTGGAATTTGTCATTTTGGATAGTCATTATTTGGCTGGAAATTATTATAGTTTGACAGTCCTAGTTGTCTACTAATTGAGGGCTGGAGATCACCTTGTTTGGGACCGTCATTCTGTCTATTCCCTTAGCTGCAAAGTACCTTGTGCTAAGAAATTACATTTCACCTTCTTTTGATTGGAAATAACATCCCATGGACAATCATTGAAACACGTATGTTATGGTTGGAAATTACATCAAGTCCTCTTTGTTTATTTGAATAGACAACACACATTTCTTACTTAAGAAGGATTGATTTCGTTATACTCTATTGACATTATTTATGGCATAGTCTTTTCTGAGCTCTTTAGGATTGTCGAAGATGACATTTATGATAGCTACATTCACAATTTCCTACGACTGAAAGTTTGCTTGATTGACAACCCTTTATATAAGAAAGACATAATTATCATTAACACAAAGCATGTCATGTTCTAAATGCTAATCTCAATCATATCTTCAGGTTTGATATATATAAGGCATACATTGGGATAACTACACAATAAACTTTCTAACAGTCATATACCTTAAAAATTTTTCTAATCATTGTCACAGTGATTCATATTGGTACATTGAATTCAAATCAAGATTCTAACTTGTTTATTAATGTATATGTTGTTGTCACTATCATTTGCAAGGGCATAGAAGAAACATATTTTTTTTATTGCTTGGAGCATACTAAAATCATTTGAAAGATTTATCATATTGATATGCCTTCAACCTTAAATCTGATAACCATATCTAGATATTGAATTTAATGCATTTAGCCTTAAAGACAAGCATTTCCACCTATATTTGAACACATTAATAACATACACATTTGTATGTATTTGTGTATATATTTACATATTTATTGATTATCTAATTCCTCTGTTCTTTTCCAAGTGTAGGTTGCTTGTCACTTGTTTCATTGGACCAAAGTAATGGCCTATGCAAATTATTATGAGCGTACTTTGACAAATGTTGTTCTCAACATCCAAAGATGTAATGAGGCCAAGATCATGATTTATATGCTTCCCCAAGAAACTGGAAGTTCTAAGGTTGTTTTATTCAGTTAAAACGCTAATAAAAACAACCTAAAATTGCCTTTACTATTTAGATAGGGAAAACCAAGGTTTTCCTTAGAGCGGGGTCAAAATGATTGAATTAGATGTTAGAAAAACCGAGGTATTGGGAAATTCGGCAAAATTTATTCAGTGCAAAGTTTGTCATATATTGCTCGGAAAGAATTTCTTGCTTTGCACAATATTGCCATTGATCTTCAGGGCTTATGGAGAGGTTTTTCATGTTCATGTATTTGTAGGTTTGTTGGTTCTAAATGTTTATGCATTTTGAGTACACCTAATGTTTGTTGGAATTTTTTATTTTTGCCATGTTAAATCTTGTGAAATTAATATGTACATTTTTCAATTATTTGTTTTCTTTTTTTAGCGAGCAACAAAATTTATTGCTTAACATGTGTTGTTTGTAGGTAACCTTACTCACAAGCTTTATAATAGCATGAGGAGGGAGGCTACTGCAGTGTGGATACAGAAGCACGTGCACAGATATAAAGCTCAGAAAGCTCAGAAGCATGTGCAGTGCAGATACAAAAGCATGTGCACTGATAGAAAGCTTAGAAAATGGGCCATTGAGTATGAAGAGCTTGTTGATGAGACTTTTCAATTTAGTATGAAGAGCTTGTTGCTAATGGTTTCAAGCCGCTAAGTATGGTTTTGAAGCTGCCGTGGGATATAAACATGGCTTAGCATCCAAGTACAAGTGGGATGGTTTAGCCATTGTAATATTTTGAAAAGTTAACGATGTACTAAATGATTTTCATGTAAAGTTATATGGAGATAGTTTTTGAGAAAACTCATATTTATTGTAATACTTGACATTTCATATAATATAATTTGTGCGGTTTAAAACTTATATGGTTGTACTTTATATTATTTATAAGTGTTGTAATTAATTAATTAATGTGACACTGCATAATTCACATGTGTATTAGATGATGATAAATAATGTATATTTCTTTTTTTAATTTAAACATAATATCATATTAAAAACTTATATTTATTAATAATGGACACCATTAAAACTACTAAAATATAATAACCACACATAAAATGACTAAAAATGACTAAATTAGTGACCAATAAATGAAATTAATGACCAAAATTCGCATATTAAATGACCAAAAATTGAGATATAAGTGACCAAACAATGAGCTATAAATGACCAAAAAAATGACCAAAATTCGCATATTAATGACAAAAAAATAGTTTTGGTGGCTAATTTACAGTCTTTTATTACGCGACCAAATTTGGTCATATTCTAGTTTGTCATGTGGTCATTAATTTGGTCATAAATGTGGTCATATATTTGGCCATTGATTCAAATATATGACCAAATTAATGACCAAATATATGACCAAATTAATGACCAACTGGCAAACTATAAACGACCAAAATAAAAATGACCAATTTTGGTCTCATAATAAAAGACCGTAAATTAGCCACCAACGATCGCCAAACCAAAAGTGGTCATTGATATGCGGATTTTGGTCATTTTTTTGTCACTAATCTCTCATTTTCTACTAGTGTACAAATATTTCATGAGGAATGAGAATATATTTTCATCATTTGTGAATTTTCCTTTGGATTTTTGGAAAGAAGTAACTTTTCCATTGCACGATGAGTGCTCACTTACCCTGCTAGTGAGCCAATTTCAAGAGAGTGAGATTATCATCCAAGTTAGATATGGTATAGGAAAACCTGACATATCATTTGGATCTTAATGGAGTTTTTTTAATGCATATAGGAGGATGCTACTATTCATGACCCCTTTCGTCCCATTCTCTCAATCACCACTTCCATATTTCCATATTTTTCTATGATGGCACACTTGTGTGAATGGTGGTTGCACCCCATTGAGTTCAGTTGATTCCCAAGATTGGGTGAATGATTTATGGATATATAATATGTATCCAATCCTCTCTGTAAGTTGACATTAGAATAAATACATATGCAAATGTCCACATTTCCAAGCTTTGTTATGATTAGTTTCCATGTGATGATTTCCCATTTCAATGGAGTTGTATATCTGATGTATGTTGCGACTTGGATAAATTTTATATTATTTTAGTGAGCTATTAAAATTATTTTAATGTTCTATATTCATATTTCTCTTTTCTAAACCATTATATACACAATTTGTGAGTCAAAGTTGAGCTTTTATATGTCATTTCCCTTAAGCAAATATCACTGAATTTATGCATTTGTATATGAAGATTTACACCTCTGTTGCAGAAATATTAACCATAAAAAACAATAATAAATTAAGTCTAATTATAGTACCCATACTATTTTTTACAAGTTGTGAGGTTTGCATAGGATTTGGAGAGCCATTTCTGCTCACACCCTAGGGTGAATTGCACCATAAATTACTAGTACTTTTACCATGTTTTCCAATGTTCCAAAATCGAGTTGCAGATATATATAACCTATAATAAAGTTACAAGAGATTCCATTTAGTGGTCCTAAGACTCCCCATATCAGTCCCTACCAAATTCGATACCCTCTTGTGCCATTTGAATCCCCTAGAGTCAATACTAGTCATGACAATTTCCCCAAATTATGCCTTTGTTGGGAATTTTCAAATAGGGAAATTACACTAGTATCAGAACATGATATTCAAACCTTTTAGAGCTCTCTATTAATTTTTCCTAATTCTGAACTCCCTCCATTAGAAACTGAGACTGGAGACCTTAACAATGAAAGGGGAGGAAGTGGAGAAGTTAGTTCTTTTTACAAGGAGATTAAGGAAAAAATAGGACTGGGAGATATGGATGAAAAAAAAATAATGAGGACCTTAAAACATTCATTAAGGCATCTCTTGAAGGAATGACCAAAAATTTTATGCAAGGGTTCGAATTTTTGGCTAGCCAACTTGGGGGCAAGTCAACACCCAAGAGTAGTAGTAGTTCACCCCATGATGAGAGGAAGACCCATGGGGAAGTTATTTTAAAAAAAAAGGACCTTATAACTAAACCCATGAGTTCAAAATTTAGAATGGACCTGAAATACCTAAGTTTTTAGATTCCAAAGAATTCCCTTACACTACTTATGATGTGAGAGAAGAAACAAATGATTGACAACAACTAAGTGATGAATGTAGGAAAGTACTACCTTTCGATTAGTTCATTAGAGGATCTCTTTAGTTTAAGAAAGGAGGAAATGGGAATAGGGAACCTCCTCTTAATCATGAATTAAAGTACACCATGTGAAAAGTAAGTATTCCTTCCTTTGATGGTTCCTCACAAGTGTATGCTAGTGCTTGGTTGCAAAACTTAAGTGTGTATTTTCAGTTAAATCCTATGGTTGAAGAAGATGAATTGCAAATGACCATTTTGCATCTTGAAGGAGAAGCTAGTGATTGGTGGTTCCATGGTATTAGAACCTTGGGACATGATCATATTTTATCTTATGAGGGTTTCTCCAATGCATTAATGGATATATTTGAGAGGAAAGACTCCGAACTTCCTTTCAAAGAACTAGCACAATTGAAGCAAGTAGGAACTCCCGAAGCATATATGTTAGAATTTGAAAATATTTCAGTAATGGTTTCTGATGTATCTATGGATATGTTGGTTTTATTATTTACTAAAGGATTGAAAAAACCTTTGAGAGGGATTGCGAAATATCATAATCTAGTCACATTGAAGGATTCCATGAATTTTACAAGAGATTTGCAAAATGTATTGCCAAGAACCAAATACCGCCCTAAGACAAATTGTCCTTCCAAGTTCAAGGAAGGTAAGAAGAGATGGAAAAAGGACTCCTCTACCAAAGAAAATATAGGAGGACCAAGAAAAGAAGAACTTATAATAAAGAATCTATGTTTCACATGCCAACAACCTTGGGTTCCTGGACATAAATGTTCCAAGGGAAATGCACACTACATTGAAGTTTTATCTGAAGATGAAAACGAGGGGGAAGAGGAGGAAGCAAAACTTGAAGCCCAAGAAGAGGGGTATGAAACAGAATAAGAAGAACAACTCACTCCTGATACAGGAAAAATTGCAGTACTCTTAGGTGTACCTAGGTTCCACACCTTGAGGCTCAAGGGTAACATACAAGGCCAAAAGGTCATAGTTCTAGTCGATGGTGGAGCCACTCATAACTTCATAGATGCATCCTTGGTGGAGAAGATAAAGTTACAAGCTGAAAATTTTGATGGTTTCACAGTCATCATTCCAGGTAACAATTCTATGGACTGCACTAAATGGATTCCAAAGCTTTAAGTTACTACAGAAAATCATACTATCACTGTAGTGAATATGGCTATATACAAATGTAGTTTTGGGAGTAAAATGGCTACATTATTTAGGAGAGAGTACAATGAACTATCATGTCCTTGAAATGAGGTTGAAAAATTCGGAAGGGAAACCCATCTTGTTGAGGGGAATGCACACTTACCCAAATCAAGTGGTGCATTCTCACAACATGAGGTCTATATTGAGTCATGGAGACATAGAATGGGTTGCTAAATGTTTAATTAAATCTCCTAAACCTCACTTGAAGTTTTACAAGCATCCTAAGGAGATAGAGCAACTATTGAGTAAGTATGAGAAGGTTTTTGGAGACCTTCCCCCAGGAAGACCACTAGATAGAGGGGTGGAGAATATCATTGAGTTAGAGATATGAACACAAACTATAAAAATGTATCCCTATAGACACCCAAAACGGATTTGAGTTGATATTGAAGAGGCCATTAAATAGCTTTCGGAATTATGTCTCATAAGGCCTAGTTCCAACCCATATGCTTCTTCAGTTGTTATGGTAAAGAAAAAAGATGGAACTTTGAGAATGTACATTCATTTCAAAGCATTGAATAAGAAGACAACGAAGAATAGATATCCCATACCAAGGATTGATGAGCTCATGGATGAGATCCATGGATCCAAGTTCTTCTTAGATATTGACCTTAGATCTGGTTATCATGAAATTCGAATGAGGGAAGAAGACATACCAAAGACTTCTTTTAGATTACAGTATGGCCACTTTGATTTTGTTTCCATGCCCTTTGGATTGACATATGCACGTGACGCATTCCAATCATGCATGAACAATATCTTCCACATGAAACTTCTTAAGTTTGTACTAGTTTTCTTTTATGACATTCTTATTTACAGTAAAACTTGGAAGGCATATTTACATCATCTAGAAGAGGTATTAAAAATTATGCATGATTAATCTTTGTTTGCTAAGCTGTCAAAATGTGATCTTGGTTTGACGGAGCTCTTGTATATTTCACACATCATTGGTTAATATGGTGTGAAGGTGGATATGGAGAAAATAAGAGCAATTATAGAATGTCCTCGTCCCAAAAGTCTCATTGAATTGAGAGGATTCATTGGAATTTGCACCTAATATAGAAAGTTTGTGAAGGGGTTCCCCCAACTCACTTCACCTCTTAATAATTTGAAAAATAAAGATGCTTTCAAAAGGCATGAAGGGGCTGGAAAATATTTCCAAATAATGAAAGAGGTAATAAGCAACTGTCCTATTCTAGCCTTGCCTGATTTTTCTTAACCATTTGTCTTGGAATGTGATGCATCAGGAGAAGGCATTGGAGCAGTCCTAGAATAATGACAACACCTAATAGATTTTGAGAGTAGGAATATACATCCACATGAGAATATTTACTCCATTTATGATAAAAAAATGCTAGCAATCATGCATGCTTTGTTAAAGTTTAGACAATACTTGGTGGGAAATAATTTTGTGGTCAAAATTGACCATAACAACTTAAGGTAATTCCTCACTAGAAAGAATCTAAATGAAAGGAAACAAAAGCACATGAGTAATATTCAAGAATTTGACTTTGATATTGAATATATTAATTGAAAAAATAATGTGGTAGTTGATGCCTTATCTAGAAGATCTTCTATTTCTCTAATGTTTGTAGCAAAAAAATGGAAAGCCACATTAGAAGTAGAGTATGCCAAGGATAAGATTTCTTGTGAATTTTTTTTATGGGAATAACCATTATGATAGGTATAAGGTGTTGGAAGGAATCATTTACTACAAATATAGAATATATTTGGTCCCTAGTTTGAGTTTGAAGGAGAATATTTTAAAGAAATACCATGTTTCTCCTTTAGCAGGTCACCTCAGTTTCTTCAAAACATACCGAATGTTGAGGAAAATATTACCATGGAAAGGGTTGAAGCCTGATGTTCTGAAGTATGTTAATGAATTCACCACATGTCATCAAAATAAACTGGAGCAAACTCATCCAAATATTTCATGACAAATTATAAGGGATTTTGATAATTTTTGAATTTTCCTTTGGCATTTTGAAAAGCACTAGCTTGTCCATTGGATGGTGAGTTCTCACTTACCCTCCTAGCGAGGAAATTTCGAGAGAGTGAGACTCTCATCCAAGTTGGATATGGGAGAGGAAAACCTGACCTATCATTTTCATCTTAATGGAGTGTTTTTACTGAATATAGGAATCTTATACTTTTCGTGACCCATCTCTCCTCCCATTCTATGGAAATTTGGCCTGTGTGCCACCATTTATCATCTCTCCTTCTACGCACTAAACTGTAGTTGGAATTTTGAGCTTTTGTTTGACACCCTTGATCCTTCATTCATCATATAGAACACCATCACACCACCTTCACTCCACCACACTACTCATAGAGACTTAGGGGGCATACCCCTCAGTTCGGTTCCTTGAAACGTCATTATTGGATCCATATTTGGTGTCATTCACCACCTTAAGATACATACACTGCATCGGAGTCAGATTCAGATTCCTATAAATCCGAACCTTCCTTGTTCACTGCCCCATCTATCCCCATGGCTGGTGCACCTCCCAACCCCTTCCAGGGGGATATTGTTGTTAGTGGAATTTTGACCTCTCCACCCATCATACCGGGGAACCCTTTTACCAGACATATAGGTCCTGGTGCTAATGGGCCCCTCGCAACCACACACTCTACTATTGGTACGAAACCCACTAGTGGTGGCCTCACTCCTACCACCATGGTTCACACTATACATTCATTTATACATGGGGGAATTGGCTCTTCTACCACCATTGCGGCTATTCACACCATTCCACTGAATTCTCCTACTATCTAAAGTCAGCCCTACCAACCCTCGTTTACATGCAGCAACTACATGCTTGACGGTCCCAACACCATTGCTAGCCCTCCTCGATCTAGTCCAGGTCCTATTCTACCATTTATGGCTTGTCTCAACCTTCCTAATTTAGCACGGTTGACAAATGAACCCATTCATCATGACCCATTGTCACCTCCCATTCCTACCAAACTCCCTTGAGACATCGCTAAGTTTGAAGGAAAGGTGGGAGACGACCCTTAAAACCACATAATGTCATTCCACTTATGGTGTTCCTCTAACATCATAGTGGATGATTCTATCCGATTGCAAGTATTCCAACGGACACTCACTAGTGTTGTAGCCAAATGGTGCATTGAACTGCCCCATGCCACTTATCCTAATTTTTCCTCATTAGCTTCGATGTTCCACCGGTAATTATGGCTACCCATCTGTTACGATGAGGGAGTGGAGATCCTATTATTCTATAGACAATTTTTTTTTACCCATATCACAGATCATATCCATGAGTGGTGTCATCTTCATAGCTAGTGTAAAATCCAGTTAGATGACATGATTTTCCTCGATTGGTTTCTTAAAACCTTACTCCCCCTTATTGCTAAGGATGTTACATCTGAGCGCCCACAAACTGAGGAATAAGTAATCCTCAAAGTACATTGTTTTGACCTTATCTACTCCCAATCGAGTTATCTTTATACCATCATACTTAATTCTCCTCGTGTTTGATCCTCACATCGATATACACTAGGGGCATTCCATGTTGCCGATGGAGTCATTGGCTCTATAACCCAACATCCCCATTTGTACACCTTCAACACCACCTCACTCCAGTAACACCCCTAGTGTTTCCCAACTTGTCTATGCCCTTTATTTTTCACGTGTAGAGGCTTAGTCTAGAGGCACACCTTCCTATGCGTCTCCCGCACCCATTCCTCATGTTCACAGACTAAATTTACTAGAACCTACTTGTAATGTCCAGACAATATGATTTGTAACCCCTCTAGCTGCTCCATCCTACTACCCACCACCTATGCAACCTACACTTGCTCATGCCCTGAATCTTCATGTTCATCAAGGACAAGTCTATGCTCTGTAGAACCTCCTTAATCAATCTAGCCCCAATAACCAACAAGGGTAGGGAATAAGACAAAGAGGTAGGAATCAAGGAAACAAGAAACCTCAAGGGGGCGGTCAACAACCCAACCCTCCTAACAAAATAAAAGGTAACCCCCTGCATAGAAACCCCAACATCCACCTAGACCTAGGAAGAACTCAGTTATAGACTAACCATATGTGTACCATTTTTGATGTCCATGGACACTATACACATCAGTGCCCCCAGATGCATCGAGTCTGCCACCTATTATAGGACAAAAATCAACATGAAACCAATGCTGCCACTTTGACACAACCAAACCCAACACAAAAAAGTCCTCTGCCTATGGTGCTATAGAACCCATTACCAAATCAAGAAATGGTTGCAACCCAACCCTTGGTACCACAGAACATCACAACCACTTCTTCAAGTCAACCCATTGATCCGAATATCCATCAAATTATGGCATTATCGTATGATGCCAACTTATAGACTTGACGAAACCAATATGGCTCCACCACGAAAACCATTAATCCCTACATGAAATCTACCACCACCTCTCTCGATATGTCCTTACATTTTCTGAGACCCCCATCGAAGGGACTTCCAAATTCCCTAGGTACCCTTTACATCACGTCACGAACAACCCTAATGCTAGAGCCACTCTTAATTACGGTGTCATCGATGACTTGGCCTAGTTTCCCTCTGCTATGTTCATTCAGGAAGTCTTAAGAACTTTTCCTTCGCAACGCAAAGCTTAGTTATTTGCTTTAGGTGACTTCGACCCCTCTGATTCCATATTGATATTTTTCAACTTGGATCAAGGAGAACCCCAGATGCCATCATCCATAGCCTTCCAGGTTTCGATCACTATTCAAAATTTGGTCATTCATCGATGCATCATTGATGAGGGGGAATCCACTTGTGTTATGTCAACCTTTGTTTGGATTAAAATCAGATCCCCAACCCTTTAACCCTCAACAACCACCCTTCGTGACTTATGATGGCCATGTTGCTCAACCATAAGGCGTTCTCTGGGATGTCCCCATTGAGATATACAAAAAAATCGCGTTGATTTACATTGAGGTTGTCAATGCCCAAATCTGTTACAACCTCCTCCTTGGACATTGTTACATGTATGTAATGAGAGCCGATACTGATACCATATCCTGACTCTTGATGTTCCCCCATGATGGGAAGATTGTCACTATCAACCAATTTACGTATTATGATCCTAAAGGACCGGCCACCCGTGAGCATGTCCTCCCTACTATCGATACCACCATCGACAACGTATCCATCAATTCCCTGTCTACCATTGGTCTAGGCCTATTTATGAATTCCCCTTTGATGGACACCTTTTTGTCCCTCCCACCTCCTCTTCGATGACTGACATATCGAATTTGTGCACTATTACATCTGGTAACATTCCGACCTCCTCACAACCTCAGCTGTAACCCCAACCACAGACCCTTTGGAATTATTGGGGTTCATTCCCCATACATATGATCCCCTTGGACTTTCCACCTTCTGGAATTGTGAGTAAACCAGTCATGGATACTCTTAATATTTCGGGATTCACTTTGTGTATTCTAGTATGATACCTTGATCCACCCACCCTCCCCTTGACACCACAAATCATGTTAACACCCATCCAACATATTGAGATGGTGTCACACCCACCTCCTGGCACACAAACAAATGCTTATGCATCTATTCCTTCCACCCCTTTTACCATGAAGACTAGGTACAACGCACCAAAATCCTCGACAGGGGCACATCCACCGCCTACTTGTGCTTAATGTGACTTCCTCGGCCATGCGACGCAAAATTGTCCCGATTTGTCATTTTTTCGCACTGACATGCACACAGTAATCGAGATCAATGACACTCTAGTTGTCAATGTACCAACCATACCTGCAATTAAGAACAAATCGCTATGAAATAGCCACTCATGTGTAGTTTGTGGAATATATGGTCATTATTCCCATCATTGCCCAAACTTTCCTGAGTACCGATATTTCCTTAGTGACCTTTGTAAGCACTCCCGTGAATCCAAAATCATTGTTATGAGGAGATCCACTTGTGAGCCTCTTCCTTGGACACCAATAACACCATTTGCGTGATCTCTACTTCTAGCCATCCTTCCCCCTCCTCGTCTGTGGAAGATCCCTCTAATCTATCCATGCACTACTTTCACAATGACGAAGAGATCCTTGAATCTCTTTCAAATCCTAGATATCCTTGGGATGATCTGCACCATCGCTCATTTTCATCCTCGATGAACCTCCCTCATCGCTAGACCAATTATTGGTCAAAGCGAAATACTTCATACATGGAAGTATCGATTGGTTTAAAATCCCAATCCCAACACCTGACGCCTTTGAAGAAGGTAACATGGCCAATATCTCACCAACCATTAAAGTTGATATATTAACGAAACCCAGGATAGTCGAGGATATTACACTTGGTTCTTCATGCTCCCTTGAGGAATTTACCACCTACAAAACACCTTTCTAGGAATTTCATGATATTTTCGCTTGGTCCTATACCAAGATGCCTCGTCTTGATCCATCTATCGTTTAACATTGCATTGACACATGGATTGATTTTTCCCCCGTTATCCAAAAGAAGTGACCCATTCACCCCTCAAAGGACCCTAGCGTCAAAGATGAGATCAAAAAATTGCACAAAGTAGGATTTATATACCCTATCACATATACCACTTGGGTTTCCAATCCTATTCCCCTTAATAAAAAAAAATGAGTCTTTCGTGTCTGTACCAACTTTCATGAATTGAATTTGGCTTGTCCCAAAGAAAACTTCCCCACTCCATTTATTGACCAAATCATAGATGGATGTGCCAGTAATGAATTATTTTCTTTCATGGGTGGTTTTTCTGGTTATAACCAAATCCATATCCACAAAGAAGATCAGTACAAAACCAATTTTACTGCCCCCTGGGGAGCTTTTGCATATCGTATGCTATCGTTTGGCCTTAAAAATTATGGGGAAACTTTTTAGAGAGCCACGGCCTTTTTATTCAATGTCCTCATTCACATTATCCTCGTCTATTTAAACGACCTCACAAATTAATCCCGAAAGCATTCTCAACACTTAGACGAATTACAAAAAGTATTCCTTTCGATGTCGCAAATGTAATGTCCTCCTGAACCCGCTCAAGTATGTGTTCTGTGTCCCAATTGGTCTCTTATTATGATTCATCATGTACCAGAAAGGAATTACCATGTATCCTTTGAAGGTTAAAGCTATTCTAAATCTCCCCCCTCCATGTACTCTACGCCAATTGCATATCCTTCAAGGTAAGACCAATTTCATTCACTAGTTTATTTTGGATTATGCAACAAAATTCCATGGATTCTTATGCTTGCTACATACTAACATTCCTTTTGTGTGAAATGAGCAAGTGCAAGCCGCTTTCGATGCATTGAAACACACTTTGAATTTCACTCCCTTGTTGTCTTCTCCTGACTTCACTAAGGAGTTTATCCTCTACGTGTCGACGTCTGAAAATTCCATCGCTGGATTCTTAGTCCAAGAATACAATGCTTGTCAAGAGCATGTGATCTATTATGTAAGTCAAAAAATTTCCATACCACTTTTACGTTACTCCCACAAAGAGAAAATGCTCCTAGCCATCGTATTTTTAGTGCAGCAGCTACGCAATTACATACTCATGAGACAAACTCGAGTCATGGATTATTCCAACCCCATGCGTTATCTCTTGAGATGCCTCCTTCTCCAAGATCATTGCACCAAGTGGATTGTCATTCTCCAAGAGTATGAGACTCGAAATTTGCCACACCCAAAAGCACCAAAGCTTTGAAGTTAGCTTCCTTGATGGCAGAATTCCCATCATCATCGAAATCACCCCCTATCAATATCAACATTCATGATGAAATCTTATTTGTCATCTCTAAGAAAGATCCGCGGTATGGCTGCATCCTCCTCACTTGCACACACATAAATTTAGGCCCCATTTAAGACGCAAAGATTGTCATCGCTTCCAGTACCAAGCTACTCGATATGTCCTTATCGGTGATGTCTTGTACCGCTGCGTTGTGGACACCATACTGCATCGTTGCCTCACTCATGTTGAATCTAAACAAGTCCTGAATGACTGTCATAGTAGAGCCTATGGTGGCCACCTCTCCATTTTGGATACCACCCAAAATATTCTCTGCACCAGTTATTTTTGGCCCACCATCTTTGCCGATTGCATTCATGCAGTTAAACACCTCCTCTGCCACTACATCATGTCATCACAGTCCGTCCCTTCTACAAATGGGCGATTGAATTCATGACCTGTAGCCCTCCTTCAAATAACATCCATAAGTACATCATTGTGGTTGTTGATTAATTCACCAAGTGGGAGGAAGCCATGCCAACCTTCAATTGTAAGGCTGAAATGACAACACTCTTCTTTTTAGACCATGTTATCTCTCGTTTTGATTCCCCCCTCCAACTATTCTTAGACCACGCTTCTCACTTTGAGGACACTATTTGGATAGAGCTATGCACTATGTTGAATTTTGAACACCAATATTCCTCTTCTTATTACCCTCAAGGTAATGGCCAAGTTGAGGTTGTTAACAAGATCCTCAAAACCATGCTCTTACAAATGGTGGACAAACACAAGACCAATTGGCCCGACTTTCTCTTTCCTCCCTTTGGGCCTACTGGACATTGACTAAAACTGCCACTGGTTTTACTCCATTTCATTTAGTTCACAGTGTGGAGTCGGTTCTTCCCATTGAATATCAGATTCCATCACTCTGCCTTGTCGTTGTGCTTCTACCTGATACTTCACCATTGCAAAAATGCATACTTATGTTTGAACAAATTGATGAGGATCATTGTGTTATTCTCCAAATGATCGAAGTGGCTAAGACCTGGTCGAAGTCCAATTATGACTACCATGTCCACCCATGCACCTTTAGTGAGGGGAATCTCGTCTTGCTCCTAGTTTCTTTTCACCCATTTGAATAATTGCTACTGGGTATGTGATCCCTGCCTATTTAGAAAGTTCTCATGCACTAGAAACTTGGTTAGAAATTTTGAATCTATTTCATTCATGTGTTTTACTAGAAGTCTCAACAATGTAGCAGACCAAAGGGCTAATGATGCTCTATAGTTGCACATCAATCATCACATATCGAAAATAAATTGCATCATGCATCATCATATAGTCATGCATACATATGTCATATACATCATATAGGCATAGTCATCATCATAAAAAGAGACTCATAAAACACATAAAAATACAAAAATATGTATCCACATGTGTTCATATCATATGATCATATTCAGTACAAAAGAGAATATCCACAAGCTTTCTCGTTCGATCATACATATCATACAAAATTCCCCATGCTTAAATGCATTGGGGGAAGCATCACAAGATGCTATTCCGAGTCACCCTCATATGACTCTATTCCCTCCTCAGTATCCTCCTCCTCCATCGACACGAACCCTTGTGTAGCCATTCTTGGAATACTCAGCAGCAACTGCGATCCTCCTCATCAGAGAGATCCACTCAGAAGGAGCTATGTAGCACACGGCGATCAAATAATCATCTAGGTACTGCCACCCATCATCGGTGAGCCCTTCTAATATTCACTCCATATCCAGCCAAAATGAGTCTAATGTAGCACTCCACCTCTTCCTATGCCCATGAGAGGGTGGATCTAACCCATCCACCTTGCTCCCACGTCACTGGTATCCCACTGGAGGGTGTGGTTCCATGTTTGCAAATGCACATAGTATGTCATCAGTATCTACCACATGTATGATCTAGCTATCACTATGCCAGTAAACTATATATGACTAAAACCACAAAGAGTCATGTATGCGTACCATCAGGTCCTTAGACCTGTCCTAGAGGTCAAGGCATCTCCATATCTCCACCATAGTCCATTCCTGCATATGGATAATCATTTATAAGGATAGGGAGTTTCTACCGCTATGCAAAAATATCCTAGGTGAATAAACAACCTACCAAGCTGCCTCCCTCCTTGAACATCATCTCGCACCATCACCTCCTATGAGGCTCACAAGGTTCCCCATCGTGCATCGCTAGATGCGGTCATAGTGTTGGTAGTCGCTCAAAGAAGAATGAGCACAAAAAGGATGGGAAACATAAATCCCCATCCACCAAGCTATCCTGGTTCATCCCACACCGAGCCACTGTTAGATACATATGGGCCTACCCATAGTAGGTGCCCCTCATCACACTCTTGATCATTAGCAATTGGCTACCTGAGATCTTGTGAGGACCTTTCGATCCTAGTATCCACAACACCATCACTTCCACTACACAAGTCTCCAGACTTTCGATGTCTCACACATTAGAGGAAATTTGAGGTCTAAAATGGGCCTTATAAGAAAACGAGCCAACAATAAATTCTTGTGAGTTGGAATTAAAGAACCAATAGAATTTCAATAAAATGAGTAAACCATGATGGTTGACTTGACATATTTGTCATTAAAGAAACTACTTTTTTTGTTCGCATTTTCGACATATCTCCCTGTGTTTTTACTCAAATTTCAAGCGGGAGGGCTCGTTGGATGCAAAATTATATTCTGCATCCAACGAGCCCTCCCTCTTGAAATTTGAGTAAAAACATTGGGATATATGTCAAAAATACGAACAAAAAAGTAATTTTTTTTATATTTCTTCCTCCAAAATTAATAAATATTATTTTATTATTTTAACTATTATTTTATTATTTTCCTTAGGAGGCCCATTTTAGACCTCAAATTTTCTCTAATGCCAATATGTATGACGCATGAACATATGTCATGGCATAGCAATGATGGGCGCACAGGGCATCCATCAACACCCCCCTCGGGAGTTTTGGCAAGATATCGATGATAACACCCATCAGTGGGAGGCTAGTCAAAAAGTACACGTCTCACAGGGTGATCTCCAGCCGCTCACCCTGTTTGGTGGAGCACTCTACATCTCTATCCCAAAATATCACTAGCTTATTCAACAATAGCTTTTCTAAATGCATCAAAGGGATCTAAAAGAACTTCAACAACCCACACCAAGTGAGCATATCCTGTACTGCACCGTCCTCCTCCACCTTGTCTTTGAGGTCTCTGATGTATCACTCTTGCCACCCAACTTGTGGCATCTTGCACATCCAAAAAGTCCCCGTTAGAACTAGTTCAACAAACAATTTCATTATGTTCTAGGTCGTGCATGTTAGGCATTTTTGTGTGACCCAAGTCACACAAAAATGTTTGACACGCGATATATGGGTCGTTCCTGTCTCCTGAAAAGGTGCAATATAGGTCATGGTTCTCTCCTTGATAGGTGCAATTGGGTTGGTCCTGTCTTCCTGATAGATGTGACCTGGTTTGTGCCTTTTCCCTCGAAAAGTGCGACCCAACCTTGCAAACCTTTCTGGCTCGGTTGATGCCCCCAAAACGAGAAAAAAACAAAACTAAGCCATTGAAAATGACGGGCTAGGTGAGAGATCTTACCTGTAACTCACAAATTGCGAAAATACCAATCCAATAAAAAGAAAACAACTTTTATATGGGGCCGTCCACTCCAACTCAAAACTGAATAGTGAAAATGACATGTGTCATGTGGCCCACCTTGTTTATAGGCCTCCATTTCGTCAACTCCTTCTCCCATACACCATAGAGTAATTTGACATCCTTTTTTCATGTCGTTCGCACCACTGATCTCAGTTCTCCGCCCTCTATCCACCTATGGGACTCATGTCTCATGCTCTCCCTATATTATTTCAGTCCATTTCCTGGACTTACCTCAATTTGTGCACCACTAGGAAAATCAAACCCCTTATGTATTGGCATGTTCACGAGCCCTCCATTCCATCCATACTACAAATTCAACATTATTTTCCCACCATTCTTCATCATGCAAGGAGGAACAACTAGTGTTCCACTGTTATTTTTTATCACAGTCAACCATGATCCCAACATCACCTCTTTTGGCACATTGAACACTTCCTCCTTGCTTAACTGACCATTATGAAGATTTTTTTGATATCTTTTCTGATTCCTTAAAGAATGAAAATATTGTCGAGCACACTTTCTTCCTTTTACACTCGTTAAAGTATTTGAAAGGGAATTTATGTGTCCTTGTTTATCCCCTTTTTTGGATTACGTAGACTATTTAAAGAAAAGGACTTCCCTAGCACCTTCGATCTAAGCACAGTTCCCCTTGTATCCTTTTATGATTTTTTGGACATTGGGGCCATAACTTACGAAAAAAATCACTTATGGGTTGTATTTAAGCTCTTTTCCAACCCTCTCATAAAGAAAATATCACCGAGGAAACTTGGTTTCATTCATGATCGTAAAAGTATTTGAATAACCGTCCAATTAGTATAGGTTTAACCTTTTTCAGCCTGGTTGAAATACCTACGAAAAAGAAGTCTCTATTCACCTTTTAGATGGGAGAGTTATCCTTTGTACACTTTTATCCTTTTTTGGACTTAGGAGACTACTGTATGAAAAAGAGACCCGTTGGAGTCTTCCTGTTTTCAGACTCTCTAAACATGAAAACACCATCGAGCATTTCATTTCTTGGGCTCAAGAAAAATCCACGAGATAGTATCATACTGAGCATACTTCTATGTGTTCTTCGATCTCCTTAAACTATGAATAAGGACCAAACTATACCTTTCAGTTCCCACATATATTGCATATAATCTCTCATTATGGCAGCTTTCCCCCATTGGGCCACCCTTTTTCAGATTACTATGCAGTGAGTCTCCCTTGGATTCCCTATATATCACTTGTCTAGTACCTTACCAAGTATTTCCCATTGCAGTCATCTACTAGGTTCCCCAACTATGGTTATGTCCCCATGAGTTAGTGTAATCTTCTTCTAGATCAACCCTTCCGTTATACTCTGAACAAAGGAAGTTTGAGTACCCTATACTCCCCTTCCCTTTCTCCCCATTCAGTGCCTCAATCCCATTATTGTTCCATATCTATGGTTTTCCCCCTCGCCTTTCTATTAAGGAACACCACATTACCTTGGTACTTGTAGGTCTCCCTTTGTCGATGTCAACACATTTATTCCAGAGGATAGACCTAGAGGTCCCTATATCTTGGTTTCATCCACCTCATTGGTGAGTTCATTGGACCACTTGAAAGGAGTCCTTAGTGCCTTTTGGGTTGGTTGTGTCTCATGTGCTTGACTTCAGCCACACTATCACACCATGTATTGGTTCCTTCATTATTTGGTCGAATAAACCGATTGTCACCCAACTCTAGCACATTGGTGAGTCTATTATGGGACCCATACAGTTTCATGTCCCTTGTGATATCTGGGCCGGATTGGAGATGATGTTCAGAATCCCCTCAGTATCATGCTTCTGTATATATATCCAGTATTAGATGTTGTTTATTGTACCTAAGATATTTTAACTCTCAATCATTGAGTCCATACAATTGTGTACACCGTCAGATTCAATAGAGCATCTGTTGTTGTGATATTGAATTCCAAGAGAATGGCATTGTTTCTATGTACCAGGTCTTCAGATCTATATTTGTATTTAGCCTCCCTTTGAGGCTGTCATTATGTACTTTCAGTTGTATATATTGAATGAATCCCATTGTTTGAGACTTGATCCCCATTTTTATATTAAGACATTGATACGAGCATGGTTATGCCTTCCTTGTCCATATCTATGTCTGAGATTATATGTACCTCGTCCATTTTGACAAGTAATACAAATAAAAAGTCACTATAGTTGAAATGAGGATCCTTCGACTCCTCCATGATTCCCTTCAGTTTATCCATCATTGTCACCATTTCTCCCTCGATCCTATGATGTCTGCTAGTCATACGATGAGCTCCTAGACTCACACATTAGGGGGCAATCTGTTAACACAAAAAATTGTCCACATAGCTCTCTATGTTCCAAACCACAATTATACATCATAGTCCCACCATTATTTCCTCCATTTTGATGTTCACAACTAAATTCCACCAAAATTGGTCCAAAAAATCATTATTCCTTCCCCCATAAATACAGGGAAGTTGGGCATTTATTGCAACATAACCCCAATTCTCCCCAAAAGGACAAAAAAACCCTAAAATGAGAATGGGTGAAAAACCATGGATAAATACCATACACTATGAAAAAGCATGGGTCAATACCATGGTGTTGGGTGTTTTATTGTCTTAATGAACTCACCAAATATTTAATTTATCGACCAAGGCTTGCAAACTTAGATTTGACACAAAATATATGCTAAGGTAGAAGGACACCTAAGACATCGACATAACCCTATAAATATTTGATAATGAAAAGATTGAAAGATCTTTCAAAATGAAAAACCGAGTCAAAATTCAGAAATACAACTACTAAGCTTATTAAACTTGACCAAACCAATAGTACATAATAGTATCAATCTATACTACTCTACGCTATGGACAATGGTTTAAAAGATAAAAACATTACTACTCTAAGAAACATGACTTGATCAAAAGTAAACTAATCCTATGAAAAGGGAAACTATTGATCAATCACTCAAACTCTAATCTAGAAGTTGAAAGACTAGTTACCATGTAAGAACTATGAACAAATTCAGAAACCTATCAATGATGTGATTTAGCTTACAACTAATTATATGCAGACAAGAAATTATATTATCTAAGGAAAGATTAGAACTACTTAATATACCTAAGGAATTCAATAGTTTAACTATCCTAGCATTTAACAAATACTCAAAACTAAGCTAAATTACCTAATTCCATACCCCTTGAGGATTTTGAGAATATGTGACAGGAACTAAAGAAAATGTATCAAGAAGACTTTCAAAGGTAACAAGGAAACTGAATGGAAGTAAATCTAATTTAACCTCTACAAAGAGATGTAAACTAAAAAGTGTCCAATTACAAGTAAATGTAAACATTGTAATCTATTCTTTATTCACAGGAAAATGATACTTAAAAGCTGGCTACAGTGCTTGAAATGGGATGCTGATTAACAAAAGTACAAATCCTGAGTTATTTAATTTCTAATGACTACTTGGAGGTGAAACATGAAATCTCTGTCTAACTCATGCAAACACCTATCAAGATCAAATGATATCTATCAATACTTCAAACTGATTTATGAAACATTATTAAGTATAAGACAGGAACTTAAATGAATGAAATCGATATTAACTTGTAATCAAAACCTACAGCAGAAAACATGTTCTCATACTATCTCTACTACAAATCAAACTATCTCTCAAACAATCATGGAAGTGTAATGAAGCTGATCTTAAACTTGAGAAGCAAACCTAGATTAAACTGAGTTGTGAAAACTCCTAAATATTGAAAGCTAATGCATCTATATTAAACACATTTGAACTTGGATTGAGACTAGTTCTTAGTCTATTCTATTGACGGAAATGAAAGAACTTGAAATAATGAAATTGAACCAATCCAGAACACTAAGTAAAAGAATAATTAGAAAATTGAATGAAAACTGGAAATGACATACTAAACTGATTCAAAAATAAGAAAAACTAAACTGTAACAGAGTCTACGACATCACTGTATTTACCACTTCAACTACTAAGCAAAGAACATTTATTCACCTAAAATGAAAACCTAGTTATATTGTCTGAAATAGAGCTATACAAAATATAATTTACCAGTCCCAAAAGAGGATACTCAGAGCTATTCCACTTCTACTTGTGTATTTCAGAGCATAAAGTACTGTGCATAATCAAAATTATACTACTACGAAACTTCAAAACCTATTTAAAGATCTTCAATTTGCTACAAATATCAAAGACTACTCTGGCCTAAAAGCTTATAAACAAACTTACACTATGACATAATGAAACCACTCTTTTCTTAAAACTACTTGAGACAAATATTAAAATTAGAACTGGCTTACATTCAATGGAAAACAAGACAACACTATGCCATTGATTATTAACCACTATTCCATTGAACTTATAATGAAAAGCAATTTTTTACTATTTCATATAAACGAATGACAATGAGTTATAAATTGTTATATTATAAATTTAAGGACAACAATACTGTTGATGTGTGAATTGAAATTCTACTACACAGTGACTAAATGGGAATAAAATGTGAATGGATATAATCACGGCTACAAACAACCTGTACGTTAATGTGAATTTAACATGAGATGCTCAAAATGAATTCAAACTCTAGCTTGATAGTCTGAAAGCCTAGTAAATACAACAAATGGTATTGACAGAGACATACAATCACATCCACGCAAATGATTGAACAGTCTTTATAGGAAAAACGATTTGCATAACAAAACTACTTAGTTGTACGATGGCAAGAAATTAAAGCATATACACAAGTAATGTCACTATCATTGAGGGGTCCTCTCAAGAGATAGTGGATGATCCTATAAGATTCTGTCACCAACCATCAAATGAAAAACTCAATCACAGAACTGAGAAAGAGTGTTTTATATAAACTGAAAACACAAATCACAGAGTATACGTCGACAACCTTCTTCACGACCAAACATGTCTTTATATAGTTTTTACAATGGTGGGAGGGTTGACCCTTTTAGTGGTCGACCCCTCTAATAATAGAGTGTCTTAAAGACTGAAAACAATCTTCATTTATGAACTAAACTGAACAAGCCATTTTCCCCCAAATTGTGGATGTCAATTTCTTGGATTCGCGCAATAGAACATGTGGATACTTGGATGAGATGTAGAGCGAATCTCTGCAAGAAAAATATCATGATCCATGTGTGCTAGGTGGGCAAAAAACCCCATATTTCCATTTGCGGCATGAATGCGTCCAGATAGGAAAACAAACAAATCTCCAGGTGTGAACAATGGGTTAAATGACTACCCGAATGTGAATGAGAGTCCGAATGATCATCCAAACGAGAACCATAGCCTGTAGTAGCAAAACTAAATGTCCAATAGATTGATTAATATTAATTTGATGTCAATTTACCATAAAAATGATAATTCGATAAAATTTATTAGAAAACCGCATGAATGTGAAAGATGGATATGTGAGTCAATACTGATATCTGAACGATGAAAGATATGGGCTTGATATGCTAGAAATGACAAACATAGAATCAATATAGCGTGATTATAGATCCAAAATGATGACACAATTGGACATAACACATGGGTAAGAAAATCATGGATCATCCTATAAATACATTGTGAAGGTCTTCCCACAAACACTTTGAGTCACACTTTTTGGTCAATCATTATTTTCGAGAAACTTTGATTCCTCAATAATTCCCATACTTTTTCCATATCATCCCATAGTGCCACACCCTCCTTGATCAATTTCCCTTTTACAACCATTGGTGAAGCATATCGGAGACCAGGATCGTGAGAGCCTACAGAACATTTCCTTAAACGGTTGCAATGGGCCAATTTAAAGGTATGTTTGTTCTTTCGTTTTATTAGTTAGAGAAAAAATATAAAATCATAAAAATATGTTGTTATTTCTTGTTGTAAGTCGAGTTCAAGAAAATCCCTTGAACCATGAACTCTACCCTTAGATTCAGTTGATCTAAGATAGGTGCTTTTGCACGTAGTTGGAGAGAAACATCCACTAAATTTGTGAAGGGATTACATAATTAACAAACATCTAAATTAGGGTTTTAGTCATTTAAACTATTTCAAATAGATGAACTATGTTGTATTAAGATGGAGAGAACATAACCTAATTTTTTTGCTTAAAAGTGAAGATACCTATTTAAGTCCATAGTGCCTCCTATCATTGTCCCCAGCCTCCTTTGATATTTTTGTAGACTCATGAGTAATTACGCCGATAGGTGTATATATGTTAGAATTTTGGGGTGGATTACCATCTATGCTTTTTCATCTACTGACCCGAATGAGACAAGTGTACTTTCCAGATTGATTTTATGGGCGTCGTCCAAGATTAAACGACAATGAGACAAGTGTACTGTCCAAATTGATTCTATGAGTGTGGTCCAAATTTAATAATTAATAATTTCAAAAAATAAAAATAATTTAATTAACATGTGATAAGTAGAGTTAGTGATAGTTGTAAAATTTAAAATAAATCTTAAACTATTTGAATATTAGATACAACTGCTAGCTTAACTCCATCGATTATTAGATACAACTACTAGCTTAACTCCAATGATTCTAGAACTATTAGCTTAACTTCAACTCTAATCAAAGTTATATTGGATAATTATTAGCTTAGCTATTAGATAAAACTATTATCTTAACTCCAATGATTATACAACTATTAGCTTAACTTCAACTCTAATTACTTACAGCTTAGTCCAACTGCGTTTGGAATCTAGGAGTCTAGATAATGTGCAGTCATGTAAGAGTTGAAATACTAACAAAATAGTTCGAACTCCTAATAAATTCCTCTGAACTCATGTGATAACTGCACTTAGTGGCATGGTATTGTGCAACTCAGGTGACACTCTAACTCCACTTACCAATTGGGAGTCCAGTTAATGTGCAGAAGGCTTAGTCGAACTCCATTTGGAAGCTAGAAGTCAAGATAACTCAGAGCTCTTTTATTAACTACAGTAGATTTATATTAGCTTAACTATTAGATACAACTATTACTTAACTCCAATGATTCTACAACTATTAGCTTAACTTCAACTCTAATTACTTACGGCTTAGTCGAACTGCAGTTGGCATCTAAGAGTCTAGCTAATGTGAAATCAAGTAAGAGTCAAACTCCTAATAATATATTTCGAACTCCTAATAAATTCCTATGAACTCATGTGATAACTGCACTTAGTGGCATGGTATTGTGCAAATCCAGTGTGACACTCGAACTCCACTTACCAATTGAGAGTCCACTTAATGTGCATAAGGCTTAGTCAAACTCCATTTAGAAGCTACAGGCCAGGATAACTTAGAGCTCTTTTATTAACTACAATAGATTTATATTAACTTTTAAATTTACTATTAATAATTTGAACTCCTAATAAACAATTATAAAAAATAAAAAATAGCTCATGTGATAACTGCAATTTGTGGTAGTTGGAAAAAAATGAAATAAAATAAAATAGCTCATGTGAAAAATGAACTTAATGGCATGATAATGTGTAGTCCATGTGACACTTGAACTCCATCTAGAAGCTCGAAGTCGAGATAATTAGAAAAACTCATGTGATAGTATAACTCCTAATAAAATCCTCTCAACTCCCAATAAATCCTCTGAACTCATGTGATAAGTCCACTTAGTGGAATGGTAATGTGCAACTCATGTGACACTCGAACTCCACCTACGAATTGGGAGTCCACTTAATGTGCATAAGGCTTAGTCCAATTCCATTTGGAAGCTAGAAGTGAGGATAACTCTCAGCTCTTTTATTAACTACAACATATTTATATTAACTTTTAAATTAACTATTAATAGTTCAAAATCCTTATAAATACTTATAAAAAAAATAAAAAATAACTCATGTGATAACTGCAATTTGTGGTAGTTGGAAAATAAATAATAAAAAAATAGCTCATGTGATAACTAAACTTAATGGCGTCGAGAGTCCACTTAATGTGCATAAGGCTTAGTCCAACTCCATTTGGAAGCTAGAAGTGAGGATAACTCGAAGCTCTTTTATTAACTACAATGAATTTATGGGTGTGTGCAAGAAGTTGAGGGGCCTTTTAGATGCAATCCTAGTTTTCAAAAACAAGATCACGTTACCAAAAAATACATCAAGGTTCTACTACATAGCACTTGGTATGGTTCAACCTGAGCCTGACATGTCATGGGACATGTAGGATAGGAAGACATATCGCGTACGCGTTATATAACTACAAAACGCGCTCGCGATATGTAGTTATAAAACGCGTACGCGATTTGCAAATCCAAAATAAAATTAAATACACAGGCCCGAAACTCGCAGCCCATTTTAACAATCAAGAACGCAAAATCGAAGGGCAATTGGAGCGTTTTGGAGCAAGTTAACTACTTGGGATTGTTGCAGGAGCTGATTTAGGTTGAGGGGAGGAGATTTCACTGGTGAATTGTCATCCAACAAGGTAATTCAATCACCCAAAGCATTCTTTTTTTTGTAAATTTTTACCCTATAATTGTGTTTTTTAATAGAATAATCAATCCAACAACTCCCAAGCTAATGTTTGATGGGACAAAGAAACTTTGTTTGATTTTGAGCAGCAAAATTAAAAAACCTAACTACAGAAACCATTTATATAATTTTAAAGGATTTGGAACATTTTTATATAAATTTTATATTGTTTAATTCAAATAAGTTTAAATGTTTCATAAATTTATATGGAATATAAAGAATGTCAATCTATATAATACTTTACTTTTGTATATATACAAATTTACATATCATAATATCAATATAACAAGTAATTTATACTAATGGAAGAAAGAAACTTCCTTTTATTTTGAGTAACAAAATTCAAAAACATAGTTGAAGAAATAACTGATGTAATTTTAAAAGATTTGGATTTTTTTATTAGTTCTTTTATTAAGGTATTGGCATTGTATATTTTAGATAGAACTAGAGTTTTTCACATGAAAACATGCACAGGAAATTTAGTAATACTTCCCCATATTAGTGGATGGTAGAGGTTGTAAACCCTAGGCTATTTTAACAAAATGCCTGACCCCAAAAAACTCTTAAAAAAAACAGTATGAAAATGTCTTACCAATTGAACTAACTTGAAACTTAAATAGAACAAAAAAATTGTGGAAGTGCTAAATCTATTTTGTAAATGAAAATAATTTTAAAATTGATATATGTAAAAGTCACCAATGAGGGTGAAGAAGTGCCTTAACTTCTAGAAAGAAGTTGAACGAAACTCATTATTTAATTGTTAAATGTTTAATTTTAAGTTTTAAATGTATGTAAGTGAATGCCATTAAATTGCTTGTAACTTGAGTTTTCCTTAATTTACATTTTCAATTTTGACGAGATGTCATTATATACCATGTATACGTTTCTAATTATTTTCTTATTGATTTTTTTATTGCAGTTGTGGCTATGGACCCCAATGCTGAAATATTGATTGAGCTTGCCCAATTGAGAGGTCTTAGTACTACTTTTAGTGGTGGTGATAGGATTCGACGTTCACTTGCATCCACTTTGGATGCAATTGTTGAGACTATTACATTGTCAAACAACATACTATATGATATTACTTCATATAGAGAAAGAAAAAGACGTGAGTACGCTGATGGGATTAGCTACAGTGCAATAAAAAAGTTGAAAATCACCAAAGAGCATATATTTTCATTGTTTAGGGACCCTCGCACGGGGGAAATCCCAAATGCAAATAGGCCACACATCTCTATCGAGTGGTGCACATATCAACCATTTGTTGATAACTAGATGGACAGATGGTATATGGTTTTTGATATGCCACCACACAACAACCGGGAAATCCCCTTGTACTTCCTTCGGAAGATGTATGCAGAGTTTGTGTTGGGTAAACACATAAACTATTTTGATATATTGGCGTTTCATGGGATCGGTGGGGGGATGCCCCAAAACCGACCCAATGCCAGGCTTCGAGACGTTGATCGCCCTATCCCTGCACCTCGCAGGCAGTTTCCTGGGCCAGATGTCCCACCTGTACATCATGTTATTCCACAGACACATGATGCATTTTTGAGTTTGGCACGGGCCTTTGTTTTCCATAGCACTATGGTTCAACATATGGGTGAGGAAGGGACATCTGTCCCTGGTGTGGTACATACACTAGGTCGTCATGGTGTAGGACCATCTTCTAGTGCAGTACCACCCACTAGTGCAGTACCCCCATCTATTGCAGGACCATCTACTAGTGCAGCACCATCAGCACATTCCCAGCCTACTTTTGAGCCTCACGAGTGCAGATCGTGTGGTTGTCCATTCTATGGTCTTTCGTCAGATGTTGTCTTCAGTGGGTTTTTGAGTGATGTATGTATATGGTTAATTGTAATAAATTCTTCATTTATTTTCCTCTTTGTACACATATGTATAGTTTGAGCTAATATATTAATTTTGTGAACTTGCAGTTGATGATTTATGCCGGCAGCGACGCCCCAGAGTATCATGTTCCACACTCTACACAGGGGCATGACATTCCATCCACTGATCCCTTGGTTGGTGGAGAGATTCCCATAGCACCCATTGCCGTATCTCACACCGAGTTAAACATTTTAAAATTTCAGTTTTTCAATACTTGTTAAATTGTTAATTTCCACATACTGTACATGTTAGTTCACTAATGGTATCTACGGTCTAATATTTACAATTATTAAACTTGCAGATGCCGGATCCTTCACGGGGGAAAGCAGTGATGGAGGTAGGATCCATGGTTGTATCGACCGAGGA
>LPNX010111228.1:52705-89611 GCA_001517045.1 Pseudotsuga menziesii
AACAACACAATTCAACAAACCTCATGCACCCAATGAATAATCACTCAACATTAAAGGAACTACAATACAATCCAAAGACTGAGAACCAACTTTGTGTATCAACATGATTTGAAGCATATGTTCGTCGGATTTGAAAAAGTTCAGTTCGACATTAGATTGATTCTGAATTGAGTTGTGACAGTAAGATAAGATTAGGGTTAGGATTAGGGTTTCCTTGGTAGGGTTATGGTAATGGGCCATGCATGTTAAACAATAAACCCTAGTTAGGGATAGGGTTTTCCAAGTTTGGCCTTCGTTGGCATGAAATGCATTGTCCAGCTTTGGCTCTCATTGGCGTGACTGCATTGTCCCTATTGAGTGAAACCCTAGCTTCAGAAACCATCGTAGATGGAGGTCACCGGGAAATGGACAGGAGGGAGAGGCCCCCCCCTAGCTAAAATCCCACGTCATGAATCCAACGGAATTGACGATTCGTCGATCGGAGGTCCGAGCATCGATCTATGGCGAGTTGAAGGTCACCTCCAGATATCGTTCAGGGACACCTGGTGGACTTGGGCTCGGTGCGCAAAAAACCTCACGGAGCGGCAATTTTGAATTCTGTCAACTCCTGCTAGTGTGTTTGGGCATGGGAAATATGGCAATGCCAACTGCATCCCCACCATCAGTGGCTTTCCAGCTTTGGCCCTTGTTGGCGTGACTGCATTGTCCCCTACTAAGCGAAACCCTAGCTTCAGAAACCACCATAGACAAAGGTCATCGGGAAATGGAGAGGAGGAAGAGGCCCCACCCCCTAGCTAAAATCCCTCATCACGAATCTAACGGAATCGATGGTTCATCGATCAGAGGCCCGAGCATCGATCTATGGTGAGTTGCAGGTCACTTCCAGATACCGTTCAAGGACACCTGGTGGACTTGGGCCCGGTGTGCAAAAAACCTCACGGAGCGACAATTTTGAATTCTGTCAACTCCTACTAGTGTGTTTGGGCATGGGAAATATGGAAATTCCAACCGCATCCCCACCATTCATGGCTTTCCAGCTTTGGCCCTCGTTGGCGTGACTGCATTGTCCCCTACTGAGCGAAACCCTAGCTTCAGAAACCACCGTAGACGGAGGTAATCAGGCAATGGATAGGAGGGAGAGGCCCCGCCCTAGCTAAAATCCCTCGTCATGAATCCAACGGAATTGACGGTTTGTCGATCGGAGGCCCGAGCATCGATCTATGGCGAGTTACAGGTCACCTCCAGATACTGTTCAGGGACACGTGGTGGACTTGGGCCCGGCGCGCAAAAAACCTCGCGGAGCGGAAATTTTGAATTCTGTCAACTCCTGCTAGTGTGTTTGGGCATGGGAAATATGGCAATGCCAACCGCATCCCCACCATCCATGGCTTTCCAGCTTTATCCCTCGTTGGCGTGATTGCATTGTCCCCTACTGAGCGAAACCCTAGCTTCAAAAAACACCATAGACGGAGGTCACTGAGAAATGGATAGGAGGGAGAGGCCCCCCCTAGCTAAAATCCCACGTCATGAAATCGACGGTTCATCGATCGGAGGCCCAAGCATCGATCTATGGCGAGTTTCATGTCACCTCCAGATACCGTTCAAGGACGCCTGGTGGACTTGGGCTTGGTGCGCAAAAAATCTCACGGAGTGGCAATTTTGAATTCTGTCAACTCCTGCTAGTGTGTTTGGGCATGGGAAATATGGCAATTCCAACTGCATCCCCACCATCCGTGGCTTTCTAGCTTTGGCCCTCGTTGGCGTGATTGCATTGTCCCCTACTGAGTGAAACCCTAGCTTCAGAAACCACCGTAGACGGAGGTCATCGGGCAATAGATAGGATGGAGAGGCCCCCTCCTAGCTAAAATCCCACGTCACGAATACAACGGAATCGACAGTTCATCGATCGGAGGCCCGAGCATGGATCGATGGCGATTTGCAGGTCACCTCCAGATACCGTTCAGGGACACCTGGTGCGTTACAGTCCATGCATGCCAAGTGGCATCTCGAAAAAAATATACACATGTACTAGTGTTAACATGTTGCATCAACAGTATAATTTAAATTTTGACTTAAAAACATTGGTTTTGCTTTAATATAGCTTTTGTTTATAGATATAAACCTACACCATGCATATTATAGAACTTATTAGGTTAAGGGTTACACTTGAGATTTTTCTTTAGGGTTCTGGGAAAAGGAAAAATATTGCTTCCACCCAAATATACTTTGTGTTTACTTACACATGTTGCATGCTTTTCCCTACAAAATGCCATTGTTTAAAGGGAATTATCACATAATAGATATTATATTGTTGAAGGAATGAAAGAACCCTATTACTCATAATGGAGTCCAAAGTTGTAAGTTTATCCTCAAGTCATACATTTCATGTTTTAATTTATTTCCATTAGATAATAAATAATTTATTCTTTCCTCTTAAAATAATGTTTGAATAAATTCCAATTAATTATTTGTTTCCATTATTTGTTACTTAGTATACATGCTAAGGGGTATATTTGATTGCTTTAATTTATTGTTCAGTCACATTTTTCAACTCTCATATCTATAGTCAATCAAAATAGCTTTTTGGTACATAAACACATGAAATTACCATTCATAGATTGACAATTCCAATAGGTATTTGATACTCAAACATGATCCCTAATTGTTCTTTGGGTCTCTNAATAGGTAGTTGATACTCAAACATGATCCCTAATTGTTCTTTGGGTTTCTTCATCTTTTGTTACTCTCTAGGATGTGATAGACCTCCATTTTGACCATAAAATCTAGTTGAAGGGTTTGGGTGAATGAAAGTTAATGATGGTCTCTCAGGACATGTCAATGGAAATACAAAGATGGAAAACCAACAATCTATTGTCTTGGAGGGATGATTCAAGGTATTGACACAATAAATTTGAATATGTTGAAAGAAGATGAAATGTAGAAAATTGAATAAGCTTTCAAAATATATAATTCCTATAGAAAATTGACTAAGCTTTCAATATCTATGGATATTTTGTATGACCACATGAAATTCAAGTTTTTTAAGCAATATGTTGTTTTTTTGGGAAATTATATTACATTGTTTTCTCATCGGTGCAAGTGACTTAAATGATGGGATTTCTTTACAAAATTTTGAACAATTACAAAAAAGGGCTTGTCTTTGTACACATCGATTGTTTCAAGTTTTCTAATATATATATATATCCCTCAAAACATAAGGTCATGTATTAGTGTAGGTAGGGTTTGATGGTATTAACATAATTATTTCTTTTTTAAATAATATACTATAATAATATTGAAATGGGATTAAATAATCATGCATGGACTGTAACGCACCATATTTTTACTTAGGCATGTGAAATTTGGCATGTTCATTAACTTGACATACAAGAGAACTTTTGGCATATTTATAAACACCATTATGGAAAATTTTGCATATCAAGAACACAAAATTGACATATTCATAAGAAACATACATGGGGAAATTTAAATTATGATACATACCTCATCATGCTAGATCCCACCTATTATCACACAACCAAGCCCTCCGGATCATCTCTTATAATGATGGTCTCCATTAGTCTCTCGTGCTCTGTATCCGGTAAGAAGTAGCGTACCTTCGATGAATTCCGGCTAGGCATTGTTCATACCTGGAGGTTTTTACCAATGATTAAGTTGGTAAAGTGATACACACTTGCACCTGGTTTGTAATCCATGTAAACATATCCACTCTTCTTTATTGCATTGTTTTCATGTGTAAGGTATTCACCTTTAACAACCATAGACCCAGTGGGGAAGTGATTGTTTTCATCATCAGTGATGGACATAATGAGGGTTTGATTTCCCTCTATACATCGTGCCAACCAGTAATCACCACCCCATTCACTATCTTTTGAGGCAACCACTGCGTATATGTGTCCTACATAGTATGATTGTAGGCATATGATCAAATATTTTTCGTGTGATACAAGACCATTAATGTGAGTTTCAAGACTACGTAAATTTAACAAAAAAATGTTAAGGAAATGCATCATACCAGGTTGTACAAGGTCTGATACATGATCAAAATCTATAGAAATAGACGATTGGTCTTCTTCCAACGGAGTTAACTCAACAATTGCACGCTGATCAAGTGGAAGTGATATGCGATCCCATCCATCAACCCAATCCAATGATTCACACACATCCCAGTCACCATCACAGCAAGGCGGGCAAAAACAAGCTAGTTTTCTGGTGCAAATTTCAAATACTGGGTTATGAGAACTTCGAACCGAATGAAAGCCACGAATTCCAGGAACAGTCTTGCATTCCCATACATGTGAACGATCTATGTCTACCACCTCCCAAAAAAATCTCTCCACATGTCTTTTTCTTGTGGATTCTGCTCGCATAGCTGATTCCTCTCCCATTACTGATGTGCACCACCTGACTATAGATTGAGCATTTCGAATAGTAGATAATTTCAATTCCTCTCTTCGTAGGGCTATTTTGACACATGCTCCGGCTCCATCATGCTCTCCTTTACCATGCCCAGTCTCAAAATAGTTCCACATATGTGGAACTTTGTAGTTTTTATGCAATGAACACAACCATTGAAATATGCGTGCATTTTTGAACTGACCAGCACATCCATCAGACCAAATCCAGTGTTGATCCATCTATATGTTCCTACCCTTCAAATGCTCATAGGACATGATGAAGCAATGGCGTACATAGTGGAAGTCATGGCACCTATCATCACTTATGTAGAAGTGATATTCCTTTAGAATTTCTCTTTGCTCTTCACTACTGTTTGGGCCATGCCTTATATGTGATATGCACCATCAAGGAAACCTGCTCAGAGTGATAATATTGACTTTGGATCTCATTTTGAGGTTGCAGAGTGTAGTTCTCGGCAAAATCAACAACTGAAAGTATAGTACCACGAGGAAATGTATCTTTGCATATTCTAAACTTCTCATCCTGCCATCGTGCCAAGTGGACATGCTGAACATATTGACGTGTCTTTTCAATAAATTCCTTGACAAAGACACTAACTTGTACCTGTTGACACAAAATGATCTCAATATCAGGTTTTTTTGTAAGTAATGAATGAAATGCAATTGTTCTGAACATAACTTTATATATAAATGCATGTACCTGAGATGTCACCAATTGTATTTTTTTGCTTTCTTTCCCTGGGACTATTTCATAGCTGATATATTTGAAACTTTTCATGTCTGTAACCATATTTCCAAATTCATTGTCTCCAGTCTCGTGCATACATTGGTTCAATAATGCCATTCCAGCACAGTTGGAACAAGTTCCATCCAAATAAGATTTTGCATAGTAAGTTTTCCCCTCAGGCCTATTGCACATGATACTATGAATAAATTCTCTTATTGAGGTCGGTGGTATTGTCAAGGAGCAATCCTGCACATGGTTAGTATGCAACACACGACGAATGTACAAAAATGTTTCATAGTAATATTCATATTCTACATGGTATATACAAAAACAAGTGTTACGAAGAGTATTTATTCTAACATACCAGGGCTTACATTTCTCAAAAGATCTTTGCCCCAAATTCAATTGTCTATGTTCATTCCTAAATTTCTCATATAGTTCTGTCTGTGTTATATCAAGAATATGCTGAATATGTGGTTCACGGTCCTTTGAACCCCTTCTCAGTTTTAGTACATCATTCCAGTTTGAAGAAGGCCTTGTGTGATCATGCCAAAAACTCTGCACTAGTCCCTTTACTGCATCAACTAGCTTCATGTCACGACGTGGCAATCGAACAATAAAGGCCCAAAAATCTGTCTGGGTGGTTGTGTTGAGATGTTCTCTTCTAATAGAATACCTACGGAGGGTTTTTACATTCAAATTAACTAGTTTAGATGTAGGCTTGAGAAAACGAAGGACCCTGGTGTTCTTATTTACAATTGCTTGTGACAACACATGACGAGCCACATTGTGGTCCTTTGACCATGTGTTCTTACCAATTTTACCAAAGGCATCTACTAAGCTTTTAACTATATGAGAACTTGGTCTAGAAGGCTTTATCATCTTTATCCCTAACGATTTCCTAACAATATTCATGCCCCTAGATTTTAACAATGATAAAAATAATCTACATTTATCTCCATCACATTTCTCCTCAAAATATTTATTTAGTATCTGTTGAGTTTGATAAGCAATACTACGTTTAGATAGCGTACCTTCAATGGAATTGAGGAGTCCTTCATCAACTTGTATACGCTTCAGAGTTCTTCGACGTGTGCTTTCTAATGGAGGTAAGGGGGTTGGATTTCTATCATCTAGTGCATCAACAATACGCTCTGGCATTTCAGTAGCACCTTGTTGTCCTTCACTCTCTTCCTGGTAGTTGGATGGTGGAAGTCCAACATCCTCATCGATGGTCCGATTAATATTGTCTTCTTCAACATTAGGCTCCATGTACACTACCTCTTCATGAGCTTCTTCTTGTGTTGGATTCATAGGATGAACCGCTGTATCCTCTATAATTGGATTTGGATTAGTTTCCAAAGAAAGCCTCCGATTCATCATGTCTATTCTTTTCTTTTCTTTCTCTTCTTCGATGACTTCTTGAGGTCTCTTCTTCCTTGCTGATTTTCTTCCTCGGTTACGTACATTCCCCATCACCACAATGATCAATGTCAATATAGTTTGTTTTTGTTGCTCCTCAATTACAAGCTTCCAAACCTTTAACTTGCTTCAATATAACTATTGATCCTTCAAGGTGCTTCAATCTTCCTTCTCAATTGTTCATATTTCCCATCAAAACAATAATGAATGGGAAAATTTACCTTTGGTTCTCTTGAATAATAAGCAAATGAAAGTTATATCCACCATCACCATGAAATGACATTGAAGCTTCATATCTTATCCTGTGTGCTCCTCAACCATGGAAGATGTCCTCAATGCTGCACCTGCATAACAAAAAGAATGATGGAGATGGTGTAGATTGTGAGTATTTTCAAAGGCATGCTCGTGCTCTTGAAAAATATTGCGCGCTAATTGGAATTTTCAGAAAAACGCAGTGAAGTTGCTCTCGGGCAATGACAATTCACTGTTTTAACAGTCTCAAAATGCGCATGCGATTTGAACAGGAAAAACGCGTACGCGATTTGTATAAACAAAACGTGCACGCGATATCTTCAATCACAATTAATGGGGTGGGTGCATGGCTAAACGTAATTACAATATCGACTAAATAGATTATTGTTCCATGTTCGATGACTAGTTATTCATAAATAATTGAAAATATATTATGAAGTAAAAAGATACACTAACATCATTTTATATTAGTAATCCAAAAACCAATTTATAAGGAGAAAGTAAACTTAAATAAATTACACACAATGAGGATGAATGATGATGATGTTCATGATGTTGATGGTGATGATAATGATGAGGATGATGATGATGTTCACGATGATGAAGGTGATGATGATGTTGATGGTGATGATGAGGATGATGATGATGATGTTCACGATGTTGATGGTGATGATGATGATGATGATGAAGGTGATGACGATGATGAGGATGAGGATGATGATGATGATGATGTTTGTGATTTTGATGGTGATGATGATGATGAGGATGATGATGATGAGGATGATGATGATGAATGATGATGATGTTCATGATGTTGATGGTGAGGATGATGATGAGGATGATGATGATGATGTTCATGATGTTGATGGTGATGATGATGATCATGTTGATGATGGTGATGATGATGAAGGTGATGATGATGATGATGATGTTCATTATGTTGATGGTGATGATGATTATGAGGATGATGATGATGATGAATGATGATGATGTTCATGATGTTCATGGTGAGGATGATGATGATGTTCATGATGTTGATGGTGATGATGATGATGATGATGTTCATGATGTTGATGATGATGATGAGGAGGAGGATGATGATGTTCATGATGTTGATGGTGATGATGATGATGATGATGAGGATGATGATGATGTTCGTGATCATGATGATGAGGATGATGATGATGATGTTGATGGTGATGATGATGATGATGATGATGATGATGTTCACGATGTTGATGAATGATGATGAATGATGATGATGATGATGACGATGATGAAGGTGATGATGATGATGGGGATGATGATGATGATGCTCATGATGTTTATGGTGATGATGTTGATGATGTTGATGATGTTGATGATGAGGATGATGATGAGGATGATGTTCATGGTGTTGATGATGAGGATGAGGATGATGATGAGGATGATGATGATGATGTTGATGATGTTGATGGTGATGATGATGATCATGTTGATGACGGTGATGATGATGATGATGATGATGATGATGATGATGATGTTCATTATGTTGATGGTGATGATGATTATGAGGATGATGATGATGAATGATGATGATGTTCATGATGTTGATGGTGATGATGATGAGGATGATGATGATGATGATGTTCATGATGTTGATGGTGATGACGATGAGGATGATGATGAGGATGATGATGAGGATGTTCATGATGTTGATGATGATGATGATGATGGAAATGGTGATGATGATGATGATGATGATGATGAAGGTGATGATGATGATGATGACGACGATGGTGATTGTGACGATGAAGGTGATGAAGATGATGAAGATGATGGTGATGGTGATGGTGATGATGATGATGATGATGATGAGGATGATGATGATAATGTTCATGATGTTGTTGGAGATGATGATGATGAGGATGATGATGAAGGTGATGATGATGATGAGGATGAGGATGAGGATGAGGATGATGATGTTCATGATGTTGATGTTGATGATGATGATGATGAGGATGATGATGATTAATGATGATGATGTTCATGATGTTGATGAGGATGATGATGATGATGAATGATGATGATGTTCATGATGTTGATGGTGAGGATGATGATGAGGATGATGATGATGATGTTCATGATGTTGATGGTGATGATGTTGAAGGTGATGATGAGGATGATGATGATGATGTTCATGATGTTGATGGTGAGGATGATGATGAGGATGATGTTGATGGTGATGATTATGAGGATGATGATGATGATGATGTTCACGATGTTGATGGTGATGATGATGATCATGTTGATGATGATGATGATGATGATGAAGGTGATGATGATGATGAGGATGATGATGATGATGATGTTCACGATGTTGATGGTGATGATGATGATCATGTTGATGATGATGATGATGATGATGAAGGTGATGATGATGATGAGGATGAGGATGATGATGAGCATGATGATGATGATGTTCGTGATGTTGATGGTGATGGTGATGATGAGGATGGTGATGATGAATGATGATGAATGATGATGATGTTGATGGTGAGGATGATGATGAGGATGATCATGATGATGTTCATGATGTTGATGGTGATGATGATGATCATGTTGATGATGGTGATGATGATGAAGGTGATGATGATGATGATGATGAGGATGATGATGATGATGTTCATGATGTTGATGGTGATGATGATGAGGATGATGATGATGATGTTCATTATGTTGATGGTGATGATGATTATGAGGATGATGATGATGAATGATGATGATGTTCATGATGTTGATAGTGATGATGATGAGGATGATGATGATGATTATGATGATGTTCATGATGTTGATGGTGATGATGATGAGGATGATGATGATGATGTTCATGATGTTGATGGTGATGATGATGATGATGATGATGATGTTCATGATGTTGATGGTGATGATGATGAGGATGATGATGATGATGTTCATGATGTTGATGGTGATGATGATGATGATGATGATGATGATGATGATGGCAATGATGGAAATGGTGATGATGATGATGATGATGATGACGATGGTGATGATGAAGGTGATGATGGTGATGGTGATGATGATGATGATGATGATGATGTTCATGATGTTGATGGTGATGATTATGATAAGGATGATGAAGGTGATGATGATGATGATGACAATGATGACGATGGTGATAATGTTGATGATGATGATGTTCATGATGTTGATGTTGATGATGAAGATGAAGATGATGATGACGATTATGATGAAGATGAACATGATGATGATGATGATGATGATGATGATGAAAATGAACATGATGAAGATGATAATGATGATGATGGTGATGTTGATGATGATGATGATGGTGATGATGATGTTGATGATGAGGAAGGTGATGATGATGAGGAGGATGATGATGATGATGATGATGACAACGATGCTGATGACGATGATGTTCATGATGATGATGACGACGATGGTGATGATGTTGATGGTGATGATGATGATCATGTTGATGATGATGATGATGATGATGGCGATGATGAAGCTGATGATGACGATGAGGATGAGGATGAGGATAATGATGATGAGGATGAGGATGATGATGATGATGATGGCGATGGTGATGATGATGATCATGTTGTTGTTGATGATGATGATGATGATGAGGAAGGTGATGATGATGATAATGATGAAGTTGATGATGATGACGATGGTGATGATGATGAAGATGAAGATGAAGATGATGATGATGATGATGATGATGATGATGAACATGGCGATGTTGATGATGATGATCGATGATCAATGATCATGGTGATGATGATGATGATGATGATGAAGATGAATATGAAGATAATGAAGATGATGATCATGTTGATGATGATGATGATGATGATGATGATTATGATGATGATGATGACAATGGTGATGATGATGAAGATGATGAGGAAGGTGATGATGATGATGATGTTGATGACGACGATGGTGATGATGATGTTCATGATGTTGATGGTGATGATGATGATGATGATCATGTTGATGATGATGATGATGATGAAGTTGAAGATGATGAAGATGAAGATGAAGATGATGATGAACGCTATTTTTGGTTTTGCAAAATGTGCACGCGATTTGTCTCCACATAACGCGCACGCATTTTGTTTCTATATAACGCGCACGCATTTTGTTTAGTTAAATCGCGCTCGCGTATTGTTTAAATTCAAAAATTTATTCCCTCCAAATGATAAGGCCAAGCCTCCACCCATGCTTTCGTGGAATTCCTATGCCTATGTGTCTGCTTCGTAATTTGCTTCGGATTCAACATGCCTGTGCCTTGGAGTATGATCAACCATGCCTAATTCAACATTATATCCGAATTTTCAATATGCTCGTGTTTAGCGGTTCGTCTGATTATACTCACACCTCCATTTTTTATGAGATTTTAGAAACAGATATGGTTGTTTTTGCAGATTCTAAATATGTAAATTTTAACAAGAATACATAATTTTTTCTATTTTTTTCTTATTTATCTTCTGTCATCACTCCTCAACTCAAAAAACACACTGGTAGTGTTTCGTCCATATCTCTTTCGTTTCTCAACCATTTAAAAAAAATTGTATGGTGCACTAAAGAACACCAATCTCTACATGTTATAAAAAACCCATTACCAAATAATTGCATTAAGACATTCAAACGCTGCACCCACAAATAATGTACCGTTTTCGAGGTTTGATCTCTTAGATAATTAAAAAAAAATTAAAAATATTATTTTTATTATTGGAAAAATAGTCGTGCACTAGTCCTATATGTTCTCTATATGTATACTAGTTTTCGTAAGTTTATTCCATCATTTAGACACTCAGATGTTGCACTCACAAAAACATATACCTTATAATTTGTCACAAAAATAAAAAGTGCCCGTTAAAATTTATCTAACTTTAGATAGTTAACAACATTTTCAATAGAAAAAATATATATATTTGGAAAGGTCATTCAATTTCCTACATTTCTTGTTTTTAACTGATCGCAAGATTCATTGTGTAAGTGTCTCAAAATATCCATGCAAGTTGATGGATGTCTGTTTTTTTCAGTTTTGTATTGCATCTAACGCGCCAAAAAAGACCCTCAACTTCTTGCACACACCCTAGACAAATTCAAGTGTAGGAAGACACAAAATTTGCATTTACATGAAGACTTATTACATCTTACGTATTCTTATCAAATCTTCTGATATCTTACGTATTCTTAACAAATCTACTGGTATCTCACTTTTTCTTATGAAAATTGTTAAGTAACTTGTATCAATAATTGATTTGGAAATGATATGAAATATTTAACAATATTACTTAAATCCCATGATCATTTGTAGGAATTTCGGGTATGGAGTGGGGATACACCTCCTACAAATCCCTAATCCTGACTCTTTACCCATGAAAATAGAGATAAATCCTATGGATAATCACGTATTCTTTCAAGTATATCTACACATTGATTATTTTGCAGTGAATTCATGAAGTGATGGTAGAGCAGATTCAGACTTCTCACTTTAGTGACACCTATTTCAAGTATCCCATAATAGTTCTGGGGAAGCTTGAAATAATTAGTGGTTGGACGCATACAAAGTGAAAGAGAACCAACATCTTCCTATGTAGGGGATATAATACCCTAGATTATATAATATTTTTGTTATTAGTCAAAAATACATTAACAAAATCATAAATGTGACATATGACATGTAATATGGATATGAGGAGAGAAAGAGGCTCACATTTGATTCCAAGGTAATATGCTTATCTAGATTAAGTAATATGTTTATCTAGATTCAAAGGCCTCCACAAATGATGGAATAGAGTATCATGAGTAGAGTTAATTTAATAGTTGTATCATGATTGGAGTTAACCTAACTATTAATCTAATAGTTATCCAATATAACTAAAGTTAAGCTAATAGGTGTAGAACCATTGGATTTAAGCTAATAATTGTATCTAATAATTAATTTAAAAGTTAATACATAAACCATTGCACTTCAATTAAAATTAGTGATTGGAGTGGAAGTTAAGTTAAATTTGTATCGACATTGGACTTAACCTAATAGTTATAAAAGAAATTCCTAAAGAATGTGTCAATTACTTGTATCTAATAGTTACTCGAACATAACAACCACTTAAGTTGTGCTTGTTAAGCTCATAGTTGAAGTTAAGCTCATAGTTGTATCATCATTAGAGTTAAACTAATATTTGTATTTAATAGTTAATTTAAAAGTTAATATAAATCTGCAATGGAAAGAGAATGCAGAAGTATTGGCTTGAGAATTTCCAGTACTTGTATATATCCATAGGAAGATAATCTTAGAATTTTTGTTTTGAGGTTACCGTGTATAGATGCTCGTAAGTCGATGTATATAATGTTTCATTGTATAGTCTCACTACCCATGCAAACATGGATAAGTATAAGAAATTAAGAAAAATTACTTTCAATGTTGAAACAACTCAATTCAATCGATAGAGTTAAACTCTACTGCACCCTCATGGGCGTGGGATTTCTTAACATACAAGACTGGTACAGATCCCGAGAGATTAAACTCCTCTGCAATGAGCATCTAAGTAGAATCTATAGCCCACTTTCTGAACAAAGCTACATTTATATGGATTTTTTAAAAAGCACAAAAGAAAACAAATGAAAGGAAACTGATTTGTTGAAATTCAAAGAAGTTCAAACAACTGACTCTGAATCTAAAATATCACATCCCAAATACCAAGTAACATTAATGGAGTTAATAACAGACTTTAAAAGAACAAGAACAAGAACTGTTTCTTTATCATTTAAAAAGAAACAGTTCAGTTTGTGAATGAAGCGATGGAATCCGCGGGGACAAAGGATTCTCGACAACGTAGAGAAGCACAAGTAAACCATTGATTTAAATAATGTTTACATTCATTCAACGTCCTTGCAAAATGCGTCGGGTAAACTCATAAATGCAAACCCAATACAAAATAGCTATGTTATTGTCGCTGCTGGTGCTGGTGCCAGTGCAAACAATCTGTTAAGATAGTCTTTCCTTCGTGTTAAGATTATCTGATTCTTTGTGTCCCGTTTTTTTTCTTTTTTGGAACTCAAATAACATAGATTTGCTTAGTTGAGTCTGGCTATGAAATCTCAATAGTCTAATTCATGTAATTATGTGAATGAATTTGACCTTGTAGGTCAAGTGAAACCCACTTTTACTATGGTATCATGTTGTAGCTGTTAGTTATATGCTCTTACAGATAAAGTTAAACTAACTTGGTGGGTTAATATCTTGGTCAAATCAGAGGGTTTACGGTTCACCTAGTAGGCAATATTATGCCACATGAGTTTATATGGTAGGATTTAATACTCTAAAAAATGAAAGCAATATTTTGTTTAGTATATATGGGTTAAGAGGTACTTTTAATATATTAAAAGTATATAAATATCAGAAGGGTTTGTAATTACATTTCTAAGAGGTTAAATAGAGTTATCAAGGGTTTGAATAAGTTCTCTACATCTTAAGTTGGTGTGAATATGAATGTGTGTGAAGTCACACTAGTGTTTGAATACATATGATTAATTTATGTGTGAAGGCAGCGTGAATCTAATTTTGTTTGTAGTCATAGTGTTGTTTGAATATGTATGATATATGAGTGAAGGTGATGCAAAGGCATTTGGAATGATTGTGTACTAAGTTGGCCTCTTCAGAGGGTTGTTCCCCATCCTAAAATATCTTTGCTCAGTATGATTTAATATTTCACCTTTAAAGTTTTTTTATGGGTTGTAATTGTTTTTTCATGTCACGATAATAAGAGTAAAATAAAAAATGGCATTAAAATTGTAATGGAAAAATGGATACCAAGGATATCTAGTGAAAATAGGAGATTTTTTAATTGTAATGCTATATTGGAAGGGGGTTCAACAAAAATATTTTTGGAGGCAGTCCTTAATATCTAGAGAAATTATGGGTATTCTTTAGTATCCTATGACTGCATGTGCTATGTCGTTGATTCACAGAGTGAGCCCCCAATAGTCAAATTTGCAACGATTGATTTAAACTTGATTTATTGAAAATCCGTCTTTTACTAAAATTTTGTCAAAAGATTAGCAAGGTAAAACAAAACAATTTTGGTCTATTGATTTTCTTTTGCTTGTAATATGTGAAATTTATGGTAATAGGGATACTATTCTTCGGTATATATATATATATATTTGTTTGCTTGGTGGTTTAACATGAAAAAATTTGGTTTTCAAGGTGAACCAACGGATTTTAACCTTTGTGTTTTGTCAAGATTTTTTTTTCACTATATTTCAAATTTCCAATGTGTAGCATGGCTCAATATTTGACTTTGATTGCCCCAAGTCTTTAAAATGTTCATGCTAATTCAAAACAAATTTTCAATTTAATTGAAATAGTTTTTTTTCTCAATTTGTTTATCAAGCATGTATACTAAAATTCATATTCTATTTTCAAAGGTAATAATCAATTAAATTACTCTTTTTAATGGGTATGAGATATACATCATATTTTATTTTAAAAAGGAGTTAGAAATTGACATATAAATATTTGTATCAACAAAACTTCAAAATGAAAATATGAAAAATATACTTGTAGGATAGTAGGAATTGCCTTCAGTCAAACTCTTTGCAACTCCCCAATTTTTTTTTCTTTCCATCCAGCTAGGAATAACCTTACCAACTACCTAGAGTTAGAATTTCACATAATTATTTATATCAATAAAACTTTCAAAACTTGAAAATGAAAAAAAAATACATGTAGGAATGATAGGACATGATTTTCCTTGAGTCAAGTTCCTTGCAAATCCTTGACTATCCAAATGTTTTTTCCTTCCAAAAATCGAGAAACAACTTTGCCAACTACCTACTTCCAAAAAAACTATATTTCTTATCCCTCTGTACCCTAAAGCCCAAAAACAATAATCCAACCAGTAAATTTTCAAATTCTCCAAAAAAATAAATTATATTCCTCCTTCCTTCCCTAAATAAAATATGATCCTTATACCTTCTCCTTCCCACTTCCTATATCTCCTTTCACTTCCTTCCAGTCTCGAGAGCCTTTACTCTTCTTTATCCTTTCATAATTGTGAAAACGTTTTAGGTCAGTTTCATTAAATTTCGAAATAAGTAGATGGTTGGCTCACATTCGTTTAGTTGATTTATTGGAGTAAAGGATCACCATAACTTTCACGTTCATCGATTCTAAAACAATATAACATTATTTTAAATAATATAAATTATACATCAATACTTTAAAAAAAAATGACTTAATGATATAAGTAATACAAAAATCAATTGCTTATATCCCTTAAGAATTTATAAATCAAATCTTTAAATATAATTTAAATTTAACTAATACTTATTTATTAAATCAATAATACTTTTTTCAAACTCAATTAATATTGATTTAAACTATTACAACATACATTAATCAACTTTTTAATTATAATTCAACTTAATTAATACTTATTTATTAAATCAAAATACTTTTTTCAAATTATTATTATCAATTTTCTATCATAATTAATTAATTATTCATTACATATATTAAATAAATATTTTAAGTTTTTCAACAACAAAATGTAAAATTTTCAAATTAAGATATAAATAGTTAATTTATAATTAAAATAATACTAATATACAGGGCAAGTTATGTAGACATCAAAATGTAAAATTTTCAAATTAAAATATTAATAGTTAATTCATAATTAAAATAATACTAGTATACATGCGCAAGACATCATAATGTAAAATTTTCAAATTAAAATATTAATAATTAATTCATAATTAAAATAATACTAGTATACATGCGCAAGTTATGTAGGCATAGCGCTTGCTTATCTTATGCATGAAGTAACAATAACATTTTCACATAATTCATAATTCACACAAGTTTTATCTAATGATGTAAGTCATAAAATCAGAATTTGTATCCACAACCATTTAATAACTAGATCATAATAATCTATGAAAACAACACAGTCTTATCTAATGATGCAAGTCATAAAATCAGAATTTGTATCCACAACCATTTAATAACTAGATCATAATAATCTATGAAAACAACATATTGTACTCATTTATCACACAAGAGTAAGACAAGGGTCTTTAACACACAAAATTATTTCATTTGCTCTCCAAAACATCAATGGCTTTCCTAACTACATACTTCCATTTGCCTAATTCAAAACTACTTTCATTATCCTATTCTTCCTTTTTTTTAATATCTTATAGTGTAAAATAGATCAATCTATCTATGTATATGTATAACCATAGTTTAACAAATCAAAAGTATTTTGAAAGAAAGAAAGCAAGTAACGTGATTCAATCACTTTATATATATATACACACTTCAACCACATCAATACATATCGACACATATATAGAATACAAAAATGAGATTGAATTTGTCAAATTAAGGGCGATATTTTAATCACAATATATGAAACCTTATCGATAGGGTTTCTTGATAGTGGTAATATGAGAACTCATACTGTTGCCATGATTATTAATGATTTATGTATGTGATTATTAATGATTAAAATGTTTCACTAACATTAACTTCTTTAGTTCAACTACATTCCTCCTCCTTTGTTAGTTTGAGTTTCCACTTGTAGTAGTTTTTGTATTCCCATATATTCATTGCTTGATTTTTTCACTCGTGGTCATTTCAGTTCTCAAAGATAATGTTAAGTTTTTCTTTGGGTTTTGGCTACTTTATCTGTGTTTTTCCTGGCCGGATTTGTTCTATATTGTGGTTTGCAGATTCGAGGAATGTAATTCACAAGAATGTGGCTCGATTTCGTGACTAGGTTACTATTGGAGATGATAGTTACACGTGGATGTGTGATAAAGAGCATGTTTTTTATTCAACCTCAAAACTTCAGGATACTATGCATCGCTATTTTTTATGTTTTTTTATAGCTCTTTTGGATTGAGTTTCTCATGGGACATTTTGGGTCTCAAGATTTTTGAATGTTAAAGTATTTGTTTACAATCCTCCCATGGGAGTGCAACCAGGATTGGCACGAGGACAATTATTACGTCAGCCATTTGTTTCTTATAGAGTTATCCATACATTATGTTATGTTGAATAGCTTAGTTCAATACTTGGGAAGTTGATTTTTACTTTGTTCTAGTTTAGATTGTGTAATTTTAGTAAAACAAATGGGCTGTTAGCTCTAGGTCATGATTGGTCACTTCTCAACTATGTGGAACTATGTGGTGTGGTACATATAAGAGACTATGTTTTTCCAGAACAAAAGTTGAGGCTCTAAACATGATTTTGATGTTATGCATGTAAAAGTACTATTCATCAATGAGTTGGGTGTCAAATATTTTTAAGATTTTTTTTTTTTCATTGTATTACATAAGTTTACCATTATATCCATGTGTGACTTTTTTTTAAGGGGGCATGATTCCCTCTGTTGTTGTGTTGCATATAATCACCATTTTATGTCCAAATGTTCATGGATGTATAATTTTATGGTCATAATAATTGTGTTTAAATATATTTTAACAATCTTATTTATTTTATGGATTGGGAAGGAATGAAGAAGCTTGTACAAACCAACCTAGATTCAAATCTTAGGTTTTATCAAGTGTCGAGAGGGATCAATTCTTTCGAGGTGCAAACCCCCTTGAGTGCAATAACTGAGAAGAGGTTTGCACCTTGAGATATTTGATCCCTCTCGGCGCTTGATAGAGCCTAGGATTTGGATCTATGATGGTTTCAGTTGTGGGTGGTGACACAAAATTGGAGTTTGATCAACATTGTGAGGAATAGGTTAAGTTGAAAACATAGATAGAATTATGAGGATTATCTCAATGTAAGTACCTCTAAGTTGAAGAGGTTTGCACCTCAGAAGACTCAATCCCTCTCGACGCTTGATAGATTTGATCCCTCTCGACGCTCGATGGGTGCAAACCTCTTCTCAGGTATTGCACTCAAGGAGGTTTGCACTTCGGGAGATTGGATAAAATCACTTTCTCTTGGAGAATCTATGATTATATCCAATTGCTTCAACTTTCTCTCTCGATATGCTCTTTGTCAATCAACGTTTCATTTTCTTTGTTCTTCTCGTTCTTGTGCTGTCAATTCATCCTTGACTTTCTTTTTTCGATATTCTTTTTGTCGATCTGCCTTTTGTTTTTTTTGTTCTTCTCCTTCTTCTGTTGTAATTTCGTCTAACTTTTTTTTCGAGATTCTTTTTGTTGTTCTGATTTTCGTTTCAAGTCTTCTTCTTGTTCTTTTGATGTCATTTCGTTAGATTTTCTTCCTTGATAAAGTTTTTGACGTTCGATGTTTTGTACTTTTTGTCCCTCTCTTGTTTGTCTCATAGCATCGTCCGCATGCACATCTTCAATTTCTAGGTCATACTCTAAATAAAAAATGTTCCCTTTAACTCCTTGTTGCGGTCACTTCCTCTCTTCTCTATGCGGACCTCTCTACACCGACCTCGTAGTACACCTCCATGCCTCACTGGCGTGTTCTTCATTTCTTGGGCTTCCACCGCTTGGTCGCTATCATCACTCCCTTCAGACTGATCTTGTGCCACCTTTTCGCATCCCTTACGCCCGGCTAGAGTTCCTCCGTCCGCACAGGATTGTCCTAGAACTGTTGAGTCACGACTTTGCCCACGACATATCTTCGTTTCTATCCTCTCCTCATGGCTGCGATACATCAGTCTTGATCATTCCCTTCACGTTGCAGACCGACCAGTCTCTCTTAGCCTGCGACCAATCAGCTAGGGTTAGGGCATGCTATTTTCAAAATGAGATTCATATTTATTAAATACATTAATACTTTACGTTAATTATGTTGAATGATTATTAATTAGCATGTTTTATAAATAGTATTTTACAGTATTTGCATGTGTGAATTAATTATTTAGATATTATTTCATTATTTGCATGTTTGAGTTATTATTTGCATATTAATTATTATTAATGGCCGAAAAAATATATTTATTACTTTTTACTTTATAGAAGTAAAAAGCAACGTTACAACATCTACATCATAATCGGCAAGTAAAAATTACAACAACTCCATTATAATCGGCAATATTATTTATAGCCGACATTTACAAGAGGAACATTACATGAAGTAAAAAGTAACATGACAACATCTACATTATAATCGACAAGTAAAAAGTAACATTACAACATCTCCCTCATACTTGAGAAACCTTACCACATCTCCATCATACTCAGCAATATTATTTATAGCCAACATTTACAAGAGGAACATTACATGATTTCCTCCATACTCGATTGTAGAGTGCCTCTCGACACAACTAACATCTTGCCATGCCATACAATGTAGATACATTCGTTCAAAATATATCATAGAAAGACATTTTTTTGTACACAAGTATTGGCTAAAATGTGATTGAGAGTGCTTCTAGTGCATTTGACAATGTAGAACTAAAAAGGTACAGTGAGAACATGTAATAAAACAAGTTGTACATTAAAAAAACATGTAGCAAAAATTCAAAAAATCCAAGTTGTAGAAACAATGACAAATGAGGAAAACCGAAACCATTGTAACAGCAATTATTCGTATATTTCGATTAGTGAAGGTTCCCTCTAGCTTCCATCTTTCCTTGGTCGAGGTCAAGAGTGAATGAATCAAATTAAAAAACAGGCCGTGCTAATCTTTTATATATATATATATAATCATTTTAGATAGGTTATGTACCCCTCGTTTAGTCACGATTGCTTATGAAATTTCCCAATCATTTTAATAGGTCATGTGGCCATCAGTCACGATTGCTTATGAAATTTACCAATTGTATATATCTATTTGACTACCTTCAATCAAACCTTCTGTAGTTTATCAGACCACGCCTCCCTTATGAAATGTCGTTTACTTAATCAATTTCATATCCATTCCCATTTAGTTTTTAAGTAATAAGTGCACAGTGCTTTTAGGTGAAGGGTTCTTCTTATCATGTGCAATGTTGTTTCGGATGCTTTACACGTAGTTTTATATGATATTTATTATTTATATGTATGCATTATTTATACGTATGCAATGACGTAGACTGTCGCATATATGATAATAATGTAATTTATTATTATTATTATTATTCGTTGACTTTAATATTCATTGTTATTACTCTGTCAATCATCTGTTAATCATAAATAGTAAGGTTTAGCAGCTCCAGTGATCGTCATAGAAAATAGAAGAGGGTTGAGTTCAAGCCCTGTTCTTCGATGGGGATGCAGTGGAGACCATTAATAAGCTGCATTTTCTTTTTCTTCACTTTATGGACGTGTCTACACCTCTCAGTAGGTCTTCTGTCGCCGCCGCCTCTGCTTTCGCCAGGAGAAAGTCCTCGCACACGTCTTCCATTGTCCGGTAACTTCCTTCATATAGTTTACAATGACAAGCAATATACTGCTTTTGTACATATCCCAATTTACTAAGGCTTCCTGTATAAATCCACAGGACGCAAAAAAACACCTGTGCTTGCGATCACTCTCGGCGTAATAGCTGCCGCTGGATTAATTGCAGTCATAGGCCTGCTTTATCTTTTTCGTTCAAAACGTTGGGAACTGATTTCTCGACAAAGAGGTTCCAAAATTGCTAAATCATTTAGTGTGCACTTTATTAGCTTGTATCTAGTGAAATGTTCACCTATTCCATCACACAACTTTAATAGACGAATTGTTTTCGCAGGTGACACTGGCGAAATTAGGGAACCGCCTACAATAGCCAATCCTGAACTCATTTTCAAGTATGAGACTCTGAGAGAGGCTACCTCCAATTTCAAAGCAGAGAACAAACTTGGTCAAGGAGGTTTTGGATCTGTCTTTAAAGTAAGGGTTATGCCTGTGATTCTTGCTTTCAATTGAATTAGATATTTGCATGGAGCAGCTACAAATCATTCATAATTTTAAACTTCATTGATCTGCAGGGGGTTCTACCTGATTGTAGAGAGGTTGCGGTTAAACGGCTGAATATAGGTTCAAGGCAAGGAGACAATCAATTTCTGAATGAAGCAAATCTTATCAGTCGTGTTCAGCACAAGAATCTCGTGAAATTGCTTGGTTGCTGTGTTGAAAGCTCAGAAAGGCTACTAGTTTATGAATATCTCCAGAATAGCAGTCTCGAGAAGATTATATTCGGTTTTGTTCTCGCTTGCTCTTTAACTGCTTAATCACTGCATGGATTCTGGAATTGTTTGAATTTGTGCATGTAGCTTGCTAATTTTTTACTGTCTGTGACTCAATAATTGTAGATACAACAAAACGTCATTTGCTTGACTGGAGAGAGAGGTATGAAATCATACTTGGAACTGCGCGTGGGCTGGCCTATCTTCACGAGGAGTCTGAGATTAGAATCATACATCGAGATATTAAAGCGAGCAATATTTTACTTGACGATAAATACCGACCCAAAATAGCAGACTTTGGCTTAGCCAAACTCTTTGGAGAAAACGAGACCCACGTTAGCACTAGAATTGCAGGAACTTTGTAAGAATTCTCTCTACAGTTTAATCTTTTGAGGTTTACATCTTGATTTAATCAATACAGTATATGAACCAATTCCAACACATATATGTGATAAAGGATCATATAATTTAAGAGGGTAAAGATAAGGAGATTTGATTTAAATGACAATTGCAGAGGTTACATGGCACCTGAGTCCTTGCGGGGGCAGCTGACTGAGAAAGCAGACGTGTTCAGCTTTGGAGTTCTTGTACTTGAGATTATCAGCGGAAGAAAGAATTACAGTTTCCCTCAAGAGTCGGAGTTTCTCATCGAAGCAGTATGGCTCTTGTAGATCTCATCTTTAATGTATACTTTTTCTAAAATGTCCATAGAATTACGGTTCCTTGCTAACTGATAATGTTTTATGTTTTGTTAATAATGGTCAATTATTAGACGTGGAGACTGTATAACACAGACAGAGCAATAGAAGTTATGGATCCCACATTGACCGGTAGTTATTCGTGGGAGGAAGGTGCTAGAGTGATTAAAATTGGTCTTCTGTGCACTCAAGCAGGCGTAGCGTTGCGGCCTTCAATGTCTCGGGTGGTGTCTATGCTGACAAGCGAGCAAGAATATATTCCATCGCCCACAAAGCCTGCTTTCGTAGATTTGGATTGCGTAATCGACGAACAATCTAATATCCATTCTGCAGCTGCAAATCCTTCATCAGGCATTATGGAACCAAGGTGAAAATGATCATGAAAGCAATATCTTCATCTCCGTTGATTACAAGGCAGCATTTCCTTTTCCATTTATTACACTGCGCACGCTACAAAGTGTGTCACTGACCATTACAATTTAAGCGTGTCAAGTGCTGTATTTAAACACTTTCAGGCAGATAATCTTGACCCGGTTGGAAAAGGGAGATTACACACTGATACTAAAGTTCAAAAATGAGATGAATGTAGTCTATAAAGAGCAAATTCTTTAGTTGTACCGTGATCATAGAGTGTTGCAATATGGGAGTGCAATGAGGATTGGCTTGTGGACAATGGTTGCACTAATGATTTTTTTTGGGTTTCAAATTTTTTTTGTTTAGAATCCTCCCATGGGAGTGCAATGAGGTTGGCTTGTGGACAATGGTTGCACATGTCATTTGTTGCTTATAGAGGTTACACACCGTGCACTATCGAATATTTATGTGGGATGATGACTTTTCGCTCTGGTCTACGTGTAATTTTAGTACCAAAATGAGTTCATACGCCATTGGGTGAAGATTGGCGTTTGAATTTCAACATTTTATATCAATGTCAACCTTCTGATTGACATCTAAGTTAAGAGTTTCCTCTTTATGGGCATCTCAGTTGAGAGTTTCAACACTATGGCATGTTATTTTGGTTGTTACATCGTGGTCACAACAAAATATATGATCATAGAAAACTCAAGAGAAACAATCTATCTTTTAGAACAAGATCTAGTAGCAAAGCACAAGATCGGGTAGCAAAGTTGTATATTTCCTGCTTGCTTTAGGGTTTACAGCTTGAATCTTGATTAACTTGGTTTTAAAAAAATAATTTATTTGTTTTAAAAAATGTATATATGGTTACTGTATTTAATTTGAATTTTGATAGATTTTATATATGTATATTTTTTTAATTTTGTAAGTTATGTAAATTGTGATTTTAGACGAGGAAAAGTACCCATTACTGTGGTAGTTTTCAATTTTCATCACCAAATTCAACTTACAGAGACATATGGATATACTCTCCTTTCGGTCAGTTCCAGCGGTGGTATCTTTCATGTACCTTTCATGTATCTTTTATCCTGTTCTTTCAGTAAGAGACCAAAGAATCTTTTTGTTGGATTGGAGGGTAAATTCCCTCATGGAAACATGGCCGGCGGTGGATGATCAGTGCTTCCGTTCTTGGTTTTAAATGTAAAAACACCCATCTTTCAGAGGTGAAGGGAAAAAGGCATGCCGGTGGTAGGCATCGTTTTATAACTGGCTCACCTTTCGGATCTTCGGTATCATCTATCAGCACCTTCTTGCAATTAGGAACTACTCCAAACGGAGAGTAGATTGGAACTGCTTGGATTGATTCATTAAATCTGCTTTCATAGTTATACAATGACTAACTTTTTGATAGTAACTTTTACTTTGTTTCCAGACTCTCTGAAGAAACGTTTTACAACCACCTTTGAATAATTTCATTACAGAGGAATGTAAACATTTTACAGCATAATAACCTCTCCTCCTCGCCTGCACAATTGTTCCAATTAGAGGAGATGTCGCTCTGTCCCGAAGTCTACATACTGCCGCTTTTTCAAAGTTGGAGTGGAGAACCATCCCAAGCGCCTTGCAACATTGGAGTGGAGCACAGTCCCCGCTGTGGCAGGGAAATTGCCCTCATAAAATAATTGATATTAATTCCAAATTTAAGTTAAAAAATAATTATATATATATATGGAGATTTACATACAGACTTCAGTTATAATTCAGAAAAATAGATTGGATACCAGGAATAGTGTAATGGCTTAAGACATGCCCATAGGAAATGGTTAAACTGGTTAAACAAGATTATTTTTTGGAAATTCTAGATAGAATGGGATTTATTCAAGATATCAAAAGTTGCAGTTTCAACTTATGTAAAATAAACTTCAACTAAATTAAAAACAAGACATCAAGACATCAATGGCTAAATTTGTAACCTCATTTATATATCGCATGTTTATGAGAAACAATTATTTAGATTGAGATTATTTCAATGGTTTTTCATAATGCAAGTTTTCTTTCTCTTATTCTATTTTTATTTTTTGAGGGGTGACTTCCATCTCGCGCCCTCTCTAATGATCCCTTCGCATGGCCTTGGCGCTGCGAAATTGGTGTCTGGGAGAAGGTTCAAACCTTGAACGCTTAGTGCATGTATTGACTTGTGGGCTCATGTGTTGGCTTGTGGCCGATAGTTTTCTTGACCACTCGACAACTTTTCTTATGGGGGTTTTGACTAAAACAATTTGTTAAAGGTATCTGAGGTAGTTTTTTACGGGTTAAGACTGTCATCCTTAACAAATATGTACGTTCAAGTCATCCAATGGACAAATAGTGAAGTCAACAGTTGACTTCGCTGCTTGTCCATTGGATAGCTTGAATGTACATGTTTTTTAAGCTCAGGTGGTTAAGACTGTGGTGGTAGTTCTTATGTCGATAGGGGTATACATGTTAGAATTTTGGGGTGGACTACCATCTATGCTTTTTCATCTACCAATGAGAATGAGACAAGTGTACTGTCCACATTGATTATATGAGTGTCGTCCAAAATTAATAATTAATAATCTTCAAAATTAATCTTCAACTATTCGATTATTAGATACAACTGCTAGCTTAACTCCATCGATTATTAGATACAACTATTAGCTTAACACAAATGTGTCTAGAACTATTAGTTTAACTTCAACTCTAATCAAAGTTATATTGGATAACTATTAGCTTAACTATTATATGCAACTATTATGTTAACTCCAATGATTCTACAACTATTAGCTTAACTACAACTCTAATTACTTACGGCTTAATCCAAGTGCATTTGGCATCTAGGAGTCTAGCTAATGTGCAGTCATGTAAGAGTTGAACTCCAAATAAAATAGTTTGAACTCTTAATAAATTCCTGTGAACTCGTGTGATAACTGCACTTAGTGGCATGGTATTGTGCAACTCATGTGACACTCGAACTCCACCTACCAATTGGGATTCCACTTAATGTGCATAAGGCTTAGTCGAACTCCATTTGGAAGCTAGAAGTCACGATAACTCATAGCTCTTTTATTAACTACAGTAGATTTATATTAGTTTAACTATTAGATACAACTATTAGCTTAACTCCAATGATTCTACAACTATTAGCTTAACTTCAACTCTAATTACTTACAGCTTAGTCCAACTACATTTGGAATCTAGGAGTCTAGCTAATGTGCAATCATGTAAGAGTCAAAATCCTAATAAAATAGTTTGAACTCCTAATAAATTCATTTGAACTCATGTGATAACTACACTTAGTAGCATGGTATTGTGCAACTCATGTGACACTCGAACTCCACCTACCAACTGGGAGTTTAGTTAATGTGCATAAGGCTTAGTCAGGATAACTTAGAGCTCTTTTATTAACCACAATAGATTTATATTAACTTTTAAATTAACTATTATTCGATCGAACTCCTTATAAACAATTATAAAAAATAAAAAATAGCTCAAGTAATAACTAAACTTAATGGCATGGTAATGTGTAGTCCATGTGACAGTTGAACTCCATCTAGCAGCTCGAAGTCGAGTTAATTAATCAAACTGCATTTTACAGTTGGGAGTTGAAGTAAAGTGCAGTTTGTGTGATAGTATAATTCCTAATAAAATCCTTTGAAATCCTAATAAATTCCTCTTAACTCATGTGATAACTGCACTTAGTGGCATGGTAATGTGCAACTGATGTGACACTCGAACTCCACCTACCAATTGGGAGTCCACTTAATGTGCATAACGCTTAGCCCAACTCCATTTGGAAGCTAGAAGTCATGATAACTCAAAGCTCTTTTATTAACTACAATAGATTTATATTAACTTTTAAATTAACTATTAAATACAACTATTAGCTTAACTCCAACATGATGATACAACTATGAGCTTAACTCCAATATGATGATACAACTATGAGCTTAGCTTCAACTATGAGCTTAACAACCACAACTTAAGTGATTTTTATGTTAGATTAACTATTAGATACAAGTAATTGACACATTCTTTTGGAAATTTTTTTATAACTATTAGGTTAAGTCCAATGATGATACAACTTTAACTTAACTTCAACTCCAATCACAAATTTTAATTGAACTACAATGTTTGATATATTAACTTTTAAATTAACTATTAGATACAATTATTAGTTTAAATCCAATGATTCTACAACTATTAGCTTAACTTTAACTCTAATTGCAATTTTGTTGGATAACTATTAGATTAACTATTAGTTTAACTCCAATCATGATACAACTATTAAATTAAATTCAGTGGTGATATATTCCTCTCATATTCCAAACATATTAATCTTATTAATACGGTTGTTGCTAGTTTTACTTTTTCATATACATATATTAGTATAATCACTTGACTTTGGGCTCATGTGTTGGCTTGTGGTCGATAGTTATCTTGACCACTCTACAACTTTTCCTATGTGGGGTTCCTATGCCGTGTTTTGACTAAAACAATTTGATGCAATTTGTAAAAGGTATCTCAGGTAGTTTTTTTTATAGGTAAACACTGTGGTACTAGTTCTTTTGTTTTTGCATATACATATATTAGTATAATCACTTAATTTGTGGTTGGTGAATATAGATAGGTTATAAGTTAAGTGTCACGAATAAATTGTTAGCTACTTGTTTTCATCAATCAAGTTGAATGAGTTATTTATCACAAACTGCAATATCTTATCCACATATTAGCTAAAAGTTATCCATACATCAACTACCTGTTGTTCATACTTCAACTACCAATTATATGTATATATATATTATAATTGTTTATTTTGAATTTAAAACTACTACTATAAAATCAATCTAATATTCTTAAGATTTAGAAAAAAATAAATGTTTGTCCACCCAAATTATGGCTTTCAGCCGTATAAAACTCCCTTGGATTCTGTTTGTGGCTTCCAGCGGAAGGGTTTCTAAGTATAGAAACCTTGGTATATTTGGCAGTGTTTTGGGTAAGGGAGGTGGGGAGCTAAAAACTATCAACCCTTTCTAAGCACTCAGGTAGGGCTGGAGTTTCTACCTGACTGCTTCACTTGGGGCGTGGCAGGCAGAGGCAGAAGCGTTAAACATTTTTCGGTTTCTCATAGCTAATTGATGATCATTTAATGCATATTGAGTAGTGCGTTGGTATTATGAGTGAGCATGCATTGCATATTGCATTTATATTAGGTTTGAGGGTTGTGAATATCTATTTGTGTGCTTAGGTCATTAGTATAAATATAAATGAAGAATCGTTTAATGATTTTAATCCTCGCCTTGTGGCCCGTGATAAAAGAGGATTTTTTTTCTTGTTTTATTATATATCTTATGGCGGTCCGGATGCATAGCGCACCAATGGTATCCCATGGGCTCAAGTTGTGGCCTTGATTTATGCTCAACACTTCGAAAATTTACTTAACATACGGGGAATGTTTATCCTTTCAAAAATGTGAAAACTCTTTCCCCATGTCACTTTCATTAAATTCAATTAATTTCCAAATAAGTAGGTGGTTCACATTTGTTTAATTAATTTAATGGACTAAAGGATCACCATGAATTTCACATTCATTGATTCTAACACAAGATAACATTACTTTTAAATAATATAAATTATAAATCAATATTCCTTTAAAAAATTACTTAATGATATAAGTAATATAAAAGTCAATTGCTTGATATTTTTTAAGAATTCATAAATCAAATATTTAATTATAATTTAAATTTAATTAATACTTATTTATTAAATTAATAATATTTTTTTAAAACTTAATTAACATTTATTTATTACCTCATTCATTAGTCAAATCTTTAATTATAATTCTACTTAATTAATATTTATCAAATCAATAATACTCTTTTCAAACTATTACCATCATCCTTCTATCATAAACAATTAATCATTCAATAGGTATATATTAAATAAATACTTTACTAATTATAGTATAGTTTTTCAAGAGCAATATGATTTTTTTTGAAATTAAGATATTAATAGTTAATTCATGATTAAAATAATACTAGTATACATGTAGAAGTTATGTAGGCATAGCTAGCTCTTACTTATCTCATCCATGCACTAACAATAACAATTTCACATAATTCATTATTCACACAAGTCTTATCTAATGATGTAAGACATAAAATCAAAATTTGTAGTATATGGAACCATTTAATAACTAAATCATAATAATCTATGGAAACAACAGAATATACTCATTTATCACACAAGAGTAAGAAAAGGGTCTTTAACACACACAATAATTTCAGTTTCTCTGCAAAACATCAATGGATTTCCTAACTACATGCTTCCCTTTACCTAATTCAAAACTACCTTCCTCATTCTATCCTTCCTTTTTTGGAATATCTTGGAGCGTCAACTATATTGACCTAACTTACGATAAAACCTGTAAACAAAAGTATCAACTACATCAACCAACTGCCAATATAATCCAATGACTTTAAAAAATTAATTATAGATACAATATTAATTTAATTATATTTTTCAAATAATGTTTATTTTACAAGTCCTAATTGAAACTGCAAAGCACATAGAATCCAACCCATTCCATGTCTTCCATTGAGCCCATTCCACATCATGTAAAATCCAATTGGACGACTTTATTATACCCCCAGTTTAAATAAATAGAATAGATTAGATTATCGAAACAATTTAGGCCACCACTACTAGGATGAGTCTTTCCATGTTTGACTTGGAAAAATTTCATATTCTATCACTAAGCACATTCCATATGCTTTTATAATTCACAGTGGGATTGTCTACAAAATGAAATGAATGCGTATTGGACTTAAATATATACCCTTTAAAAGAGCGTAGCACCTTTTATCAGGTGACAGATTCTGGTACATATCAACACCAACCCATTGCTTCTTCTACCTTGGTCGAGTTAACTATACGGTTTTTTACTTTTGAAAGGAGCGACGATACCAACTTATGGACAACTTCACAGCCTCGATCTTACATTTACTTCAGCTTATCATGGTTACATGTAGACTACATATCCTCCTTGGACTAGTCCACAATAAGAAGTATTTATTTGTGTAGAGGCAGGTAAAGAAAGCTAGCTTCAAGCCCCCCCACCCATCGTGAATGCAATACTGGCTGGCCCTGAAACAAACTAACATGGATTTATCTTAAAAAAGGATCTACCAAGTGTATAAAAAGATTAAATGTCTTGAAACACAATCCTGTTTTAGAGTATAAATGTTGACGAAGCATTTCAATTTATGTAATTTGTGTACTTTTATATATATCTTGTTGTAAATGTTTTAAATCTTATTTGAGTATAGATGTTATTTTTTATAATATTTTATTATTTTTTTAAAAGGACATGTGTTAGCTTTAGGATGAGCATGGAAGGAGTTAGACACATTCCCTTACTTGGTTGTAAAATTCATCAAGGGAAGCCAACAAGCTATCCAAAATGCTGGTTAACATTACCCGTTCGATAGGGAAGTAATGGCAGCACTAAGCAAGGGTTCTGCTCGCTACCATGAATGGGTTTTTTGGCCCTTCCTCGGCCATCACTGAACCTTTGCGGCCCCTATCCTCCTTACTCACTGTGTGGATGCCTGGGTCACCCTTTGTTTTCCTTCCTTTGTTGTTTTTCTTTCTATGCTTTCTCCGTTGTTCCTGTGTGTCTCTGTTTAGTACCTTAGTGTTGCCTATCCTATTTGTGTTGATTCTGGGTACCCAACTGCCCTTGCGGTGACTTGGGTTGTAAGCAATTTGCGGTATCTTGTCTTGTTTGAGACTGGGAGCTGTGCGTCATTTTAGAGTCTTGCTTAGAGCATTTGCGCAGGTTTTCATGCGCAGCAGACGACGTCTTGGAGTTCCTCCCTTATCAAAGGGGACTAGTACCAACCAAGGTAAAAAGTGGGAAGTTTTTTGGTTTATTTGTGTCGTGCAGTTGCCTGAGTGCTGGAATTTTCCGCATTTCTAGGTTATCAACCTGCATGGTTTTCATGTCATCTATTGTTTCACTCTCTATCTGCGCTTGTCATCATACTGGGTTGAATTTGGAGTTTTTTTTTGGGTCCCCTAGGATTTTGGTTCCATCCTTTTCGCCTTTTGTCTCTATGGCCTCCTGGTCATGTTCTTTTTCCTTTTTGGTTTCCTTCTTCCTTTGGTGATTATTGTATTTTTCGGTTGAATTTATCCTGCTGCTTTTTGGTGTGGAGGGTTTGGTCTACCCTGGTTAAGGTTTGACTCCTTATATATCTCTGGTTTGGGTTTATCCTGCTGCTTTTTAGTGTGGAGGGTTTGGTCTACCCTGGTTAGGGTTAGGGTTTGACTCCTTTGCTATCATCCCTTGTCGACTTCTGGTTACCTCTTGGGGTCATAGTTCTCGGGCCCGTATCCCACTTACTTCCTTGTTTGCTTGTGGGTCTCCCCATGAATCTTTGGGTGTGGGTCTGCATTTTTTGCTTGGTTCTGTGTGAAGGATATACTGTTGGAACCGGTTTGTCATGAGGGTTTGTCTCTCTGTGGTCACCTTCTACGGCCAGTCATGGTTGACTTATGCAGTTCTCCCCATGGAAAACAAGCTTATCCAGTCATGCCACATACATCAGCGGAATGCTAAAAACATCAAAATCTTGGACGAAAAATCTCGTTACATTTTCGTTCATGATATCTATTTGGAGTGTGTGTCCTCCTTGTGTTCTCGGGCATTGGTTGGCAAGTTGGAATACTTCCATATGAACAAGAAGGCATGGGTGGACTAGGCTCAGGCTCATTGGAAGCCGCTTCTCACTTACATCTTGACTATTAGCCTGCTCTCCAACTGCTGGATTGTATTTTTCTTCCTCGAAGTGGACCATGCTTCGCTCATCCTAGAATCGACTTGGAGAGTTGGCCTTGGGTCTCTAGTCTTAGGCAGGTGGCATGCACACTTTGACCCTCTAAAGGAGAGGATGACAAAGCACCATCTCTGGGTTCTCTTACCATCTCTCCCCTTTCCCCTCTAGCACAGGGGCATTCTTGAGGGAATTGCAAACACAGTGGGTCGCTTTGTTGCGGTGGACGATGATTTTCACCTCTCCTATGACAAAATATTGGATCGAGTGCTCGTGGAATTGGATTTTTCACATGGTCTGCCGACGGAGGTTGAAATTCTCTGTAAGGATCAGTTATTGGTTCAAAAGTTGGATTATCTCCATGGCTCGTTTCATTGTAGCAGTTGCCACAAAACAAAGCACCTTCGAAGGACCTGTCCTCATCTTATGAGCACTCTGTCAGACTCCAGCCTAGGTGGCTCTCCTGTCTCGTGCAGCCCCTCCTCATCCTTTGTTCCTGCGAATCCAAAAATGGGTATTTATGCTCAAACGCTATCTCTTTTTGAAGATTATTCTGGTTCTGTGCTTGAGGCTATTAATGTATTAGATGTTGGGCCGGCTAAGACCCCCTCCCCTGTCTGTGAGGCTTTGGTGACCACCCCTTTGGTCTCTGTTGCTCCTCCCCCTTTTCCCTCTCCTGACCGTACTCATCCCCCTATTCACGTGTCTAACCTTTCTCCTTCTATACCCTCTCCCTCCATTGGTCCTTTACCCTCTCCCCCTATTCCAACCCTCACTTCTTTAGAGGATTTTCCACCCCTCCCTTCCCTAATCACTTCCCCCCCTCATAACCCCTTTCCTCATAGCCCTGCATCTTCACCCTCCTTCTTGGACCCTTCTGTATAGAAATCTCTTTCAATCTTTACTGCTAAAACCCCCATGTCTCCTTTGACCCTTCATTTGAATTCCATTGGATTTGAGAATGTGACCATTAGAAAGAAGAAAAAATACCTTCGACCTTCTGTTAGTCTGTCTTTTGCTTCTCCTCCTTACACACCTCTCTCTGTCCGTATCAAAAATGCTGCCAGGGGGCACACTCATCGGGGACTTAGAGCATTGTCACCCCTTCCTCCTGCTCCCTGATGAATAATTTTTCCCTTAATGTTAGAGGTCTAGGAGGCAAGACCAAACTTTGTAGCCTTCGGTCACTATTTCACTCTGTCGCTCCTGATATGGTTCTCCTTCAGGAGACCATGTACAGCTCCTTTCTAGCTCTCTTGGCTTTCTCCAAAATTTTGCCTACTTGGGAATTATGTGCTATAGATGCTTCAGGTCTCTTTGGTGGCCTGCTTACAGCCTGGAACCCCCTTATGGTCAGATGTCGTGCCTTTATGACTGATGCTGGTATTTTTGTCAAGGAAAATTTGAGAGGGGTTTCCTATCCTCTCTCCAGCCTCAATTGTTATGGTCCATATCGGAATAGGGATCTTTTCTGGGATTGTATTCTCATTGGTGTCATTCTCTCTACCCCTAACTTGATTTTGGGTGGGGACCTGAATCTTACACTAAACGCCTCTGAATCCTGGGGAACAAAGGCTGTTCTCAATCCTCTGGCTTCTCATTTCAGACTATTGTTCAAATCCGTTGATCTTGTTGGTGTTGCCCCACTTGGCGTGGGTCCCACTTGGAGAAATGGGAGAGTTGGGGAGGAAGGGATTACTAAACGTCTTAATCGATTCTTAATCTCCTCCTCACTGATTCTTTCCCTCAACTTACACCGTGTTTGGGCCATTCCTGCTGACATTTAAAACCATTTCCCGATTTGCTTTGAATGGAATAAGAACGCTGGGTCCTTTAACTTTCCTTTTAAGTTCAACAGATCTTGGCTCTCGGACCCTGATTTCATTCCTTGGGCTTCCCAGTTATGGCCTAGTATTTCTCCCCTGTCTCCTGAGAATGATTTAGACCTTCTCTCACACAAGCTCTGTCTATTGAAAAATGAGGTCAAGGTTTGGACCAAAGAAAAAGTTGATTCTCTTGAGTCAGTTTCCCTTATGATTGATAAGGAAGTTGGGGATCTCCTCTCGAAATCCTCCTCTAACATCCTTACCTTGGATGATCAACATACTCTGAATAATCTTCGTCTTAAGAAGAAAAAGTTGCTGGACCATCACCTTCTCACTTGGCAGCTTAAAAGTAGTGTTGATTGGGCCTTATTTGGTGACTCTAATACCAAATTCTTTCACGCTTTGGCCTCGGGTCGTAGGAACCAAAATGCTATTTGGTATTTGGAGGATAATTATGGGAATTATATTGATGAGGAAGATGCTCTGAAGAATCTGGGCCTTAACCATTTTTCCCATGTGTTCAGAGATGATAATCAAACTTGTTTACTTACCCAGCTCAAATTTGTCATGCTTTTCCCCATTATGATCCCTTCTGAGGAGGCACACAGTCTTGTGGATCCTATTTCTTTACTTGATATTGAGGGGCCTCTTAAATTTAAAAAAAAAGACAGAAGCCCTGGCCCTTATGGATGGCCTGTTGAGTTTTTTTAACACTTTTTTGAGATGTTGGGGAAGGACTTACAAGCTGTGGTTGATTGTGCCAAAACTTCTGGTCACGTTTCCCCTTCCATTAACTCTACTTTCCTTGCACTGATTCCCAAAAAGGATAATTCTGTTACCTTCATGGATTTTAGACCTATTTCGCTGTGTAATCTGATGTACAAGCTCATATCCAAGGTCATTGCTGTCAGATTGAAACCTTTTTTGGATATTCACATCTCTCGAGAACAGTTTGGGTTTCTCAAGAACAAGCAGATTGTAGAGCCTATAGGCATCACTCAGGAAATCTTACGCTCTATCAAGACCAAAAATGCATGTGCTCTCATCCTCAAACTGGATTTGGTCAAGGCTTTTTCTAGGGTAAACTGGTCGTACATCAGACTTATTCTAATTCAAGTTGGGGTTCCCCTTATGGGAGTTAACTGGATAATGGGCTATCTCTTTTCTACAAATTTTGTAGTCTTGATTAATGGTACCCCTTCCAAATTTTTCAGAACCTTACTTGTCCGGCGGTTCTGGAGTGCCGTGGGGGATATTTGGATAGCCCATCCTGTGAAAGACCAGTGTTGATGGTGTATGATTGTTGCTTATATTTGCAGAGCGAGGAAGTAGATATATAGAGTAGCGGTTTTGATTGACCCTATGGAGCTTTGGACAATGGCTTCCAATGATGGATTCTTTACAGATGATCAGCGAGAAATTTTGATATCCGCATCTCTGGGTAGGGATTTGGTGCTTTCTCCAAGATTCCCCAAATCTCCCTGAACTTCAATGGAAACATATCTCAGGCAGTGCGAAGAACCATGCTTTAATTATTGGGTTCTTGACAGATGAACAGCGAGAGATTTTGAGATCCTCATCTTTGGGTAGGGATTCGGTGCATTCTTTAAGATCCCTCAAATCTCTAATGTTTGGACCTGAACTTTAAGGGAAACATGTTATAGTCGGTGCAAAAAACCATGTTGGAGGTTCTGTGAGCAAGCATGAGAAGCGTTCGCACTCATGGAAAACAAATCCAACTTATATACACAACTTATATGAACCAATTCCAACACATATATGTGATAAAGGATCATATAATTTAAGAGGGTAAAGATAAGGAGATTTGATTTAAATGACCATTGCAGAGGTTACATGGCACCTGAGTCCTTGCGGGGGCAGCTGACTGAGAAAGCAGACGTGTTCAGCTTTGGAGTTCTTGTACTTGAGATTATCAGCGGAAGAAAGAATTACAGTTTCCCTCAAGAGTTGGAGTTTCTCATCGAAGCAGTATGGCTCTTGTAGATCTCATCTTTAATGTATACTTTTTCTAAAATGTCCATAGAATTACAGTTCCTTGCTAACTAATAATTTTTTATGTTTTGTTAATAATGGTCAATTACCAGATGTGGAGACTGTATAACACAGACAGAGCAATAGAATTTATGGATCCCACATTGACCGGTAGTTATTCATGGGAGGAAGTTGCTAGAGTGATTAAAATTGGTCTTCTGTGCACTCAAGCAGGCGTAGCGTTGCGGCCTTCAATGTCTCGGGTGGTGTCGATGCTGACAAGCAAGCAAGAATATATTCCATCGCGCACAAAGCCTGCTTTCATAGATTTGGATTGCGTAATCGACGAACATTCTAATATCCATTCTGCAGCTGCAGATCCTTCATCAGGCATTATGGAACCAAGGTGAAAATGATCATGAAGCAATATCTTCATCTCCGTTGATTACAGGGCAGCATTTCCTTTTCCATTTATTACACTGCACACGCTACAAAGTGTGTCACTGACCATTACAATTTAAGCCTGTCAAGTGCTGTATTTAAACACTTTCAGGCAGATAATCTTGACCCGGTTGGAAAAGGGAGATTACACACTGATACTAAAGTTCAAAAATGAGATGAATGTAGTCTATAAAGAGCAAATTCTTTAGTTGTACCGTGATCATAGAGTGTTGCAATATGGGAGTGCAATGAGGATTGGCTTGTGGACAATGGTTGCACTAATGAATTTTTTTGGGTTTCAATTTATTTATTTATTTTAAAGTAGTTGTTTAGAATCCTCCCATGGGAGTGCAATGAGGTTGGCTGGTGGACAATGGTTGCACATGTCATTTGTTGCCTGCTTATAGAGGTTACACAACATGCACTATTGAATATTTATGTGCTTGTTCAATACTTGGGATGATGACTTTTCGCTCTGGTCTACGTGTAATTTTAGTACCAAAATGGGTTCATACGCCATTGGGTGAATTGGGGTCTGAATTTCAACATTTTATGTCAACATTGCATATTGCATTTATATTGGGTTTGAGGGTTGTGAATTTCTATTTGTGTGCTTAGGTCATTAGTATAAATATAAATGAAGAATCATTTAATGATTTTAATCCTCGCCTTGTGGCCCAGGTCGACCAGGCGACCAGGCCCATGATATAAGAGGAATTTTTTTCTTGTTTTATTATTATTATTATTATATATATAT
>LPNX010111240.1:19528-114699 GCA_001517045.1 Pseudotsuga menziesii
CCAAGTCTATGATGAGTCTTCTTTTCCACAAGGGTTAGAACCAAATCCAAAGAGCAAGACCAAAATCCAAGACCAAGTGGGAAGATCCCCACAAAAGAGCAAGGCCAAAATTGGCCAAGACCAAGTGAGAAGATCCCCACAAAAGAGCAACCCCAAAATCCAATACCAAGTGGGAAGATCCCCACAAAAGAGAAACGCCAAAATCCAAGACCAAGTGGGAAGATCCCCACAAAAGAGCAACGCCAAAAAAAAACCCTTAGGAATTTCGCACTTCTTAACCAAGAGATAAGTGCGAGACTCAGTGTGTGAGATAATGAACCTAGCCGTACATCTATTTATATGAAAAATGAACCTAGGATTTCCATTTTAATGTGTGTGGGATAATGTCTTAAGCGTCGCTTTCCATTTTAAGTAATTAACCAATTACAACAAATTATTAAATGATTGATAAGACACTATTAAATGAATGAGTAATTTAAGAGCCGTCGCTTAAGCGACGCTTAGGAGGATATCCGTCACTTAAGCGACGCTTGCAAGCCTTGCCTTCGCTTAAGTGACACTTATCAAGCCTAGCCGTCACTTAAGCGATGCTTATCACCACCATTTCAAAAAAAAAATTATCTTCCTGATTTTTGGCACGGTTAAAAGAAAAAATCCACGTGCCGTCGGAAAAAACCGTCGGATTTTGGATCGAAATGTAGTAGTGTATCATCCTAAGAGATCCTGTATGAAGAAGAAAATTGACATGTTTACCCAACTCCCATAGAAGAATAACATGTCCCTTCCCAATTTCTCAAAGAAGAGGGAAGGAGGATCAAATTCAAAGGACAGAGAGAGAGTACATGCTTTGGTTGCTAGCACATCAAGCTCACCTAAATTCATCATAGACTTTGGAGCTTCTAGACATATGGTTTCGACAAAGGAGTAATTCTACTCTCTTGACATGTTGAAAGGTCCACCAATAGTTTTGGAAGATGACTCTCTCACTGACAGTTTGGGGAAAGGAAGGATTGATCTTGACCATGGTAAGTTCAATAATGTGCTGTATGTTCCAAGTCTTTCCTCTAACCTCTTGTTAGTGTATCAGATGACTCATACTGGGTCTCCAAAGAATGTCATATTCTCCCCTCATGATGTTGAAATCATAGATATTTTGAATGGTAAAGTCATAGCAAAAGGTGTTGTTGATCACACTTCGAAGGTATACATGTTTTCCCATTATCTACCCTACTCAAACCCCTCTACTCTTATGATTCATGCTAATGAGGCAAGCAAGCTTTGGCATGAAATATTTGGCCATCTTGACTATAATTATCTTTCTTATTTGAGTGAAGAAGATATGGTCATAGGGTTACCAAAGATTAAGTTTTCCAAGGGAGTTTGTCAAGGTTGTATCCTAGGAAAACACCGAGAGCACAAATTTGAGAGAGCTAGTCATGAGAGAACCTCTACACCTATTGAGGTGATCCACAGTGATGTTTCTGGTATCCTATGTCCATGAGTCAATCCAAATATGCACTAACCTTCATAGATGACTTTTCCAGGTATTGCTTGGTTTACTTCCTAAAGCATAAGTCTGAAGTTTTTGACCTCTTCAAAGTATTTAAGGCCTTGGTTGAAAATCAGTCTGGGAGGAGACTCAAGATCCTCAGATCTGAAAATGGTGGTGAGTATGTAAATTATGAGTTCATTCAATATTGTAAAGATGCAGGTATTTAGATGCATCATTCAATCCCTTACACACCACAACAAAATGGTCTTGCTGAGAGAAATAATAGATCACTGAAGGAGATGGAAACCTACATGATGGAGGCTAAGACTTTTCCACCAAAGTTTTGGGCCGAGGCTATAAACTGTGCATCCTACATCTAGAATAGGGTGCCTCATAAATATCTTGATGGTATGACTCCTTTTGAATCTTGGAGTGGGAACAAGCCAGATCTGACCCATTTTAGGATTTTTGGCTCAAAGGATTGGGCTAGAATTCCAACTGAAAAGAGAAAGGCTTTGCAGCCCCAAATCCAAGAGTTCCTATTTGTTGGGTATTTTGAAGATTCAAAAGGGTACAAGATGATAAACTTGAGCACTAAAAAATCCTTCATTGAAAGGAGTGTTCAGTTCCAAGAAGAGCCTTTAGTAGCAGTTGAAGTTGGAGAGTCTTCTTCACCACCAGAGCCATTGAATGTAAGTGGAGAGACAAATAAGTTTACTGATTCTGATATGTATGATAATGATGATTTAATTGTAGATCCTAACAATCCTGCAAGACCAAAATGGGAAGCAAAGACCATTCATGAAGCTAGGGAACTAGCTGGAAATCCTAGTGACCCTAGGATGACTAGATCTCAGTTTGAGAGTGCCCTGTGTATGAAAGACCCTTTGTTTGCAGAGAAGTGATATCTGATGGTTGAATCAGAACCAAAAACATATGAATATACAGCACATGATCCAAGATGGAAAACAGCCATGAAAGAAGAATTCAGCTCGCTCCAGAAGAACAACACTTGGGAACTGGTTGATCTTCCCCCAAGGAGGAAGCTACTTCAATGTAAGTGGGTTTTCAAAACTAAGTTTTCTGCTGATGGTTCACCTTTGAAATATAAGGCAATATTGGTAGCCAAGGGCTACTCACAGGTACATGGTATTGACTATAATGGAACCTTTGCACCAGTGGAAAATATGGACTCCATAAGGCTAGCTTTAGCCATTGCAGCTTCGAAGCAGTGGGATGTAAATCACATGGATGTGAAGTGTGATTTCCTAAATGGAGATCTCAATGAATATATTTACATGCAGAAACCTCAAGGTTTGTTTCTAATCCATCTTTTGTGTGCAGGTTAAAGAAATCATCGTATGGGCTCAAGCAAGCCCCCGGGGCTTGGTATGCCAAGACTGATGGATTTCTGCTGTCATTGAGTTTTGTTTGATGCAAGTCTGATACTAATGTTTATTTGAAGCTGATTCATGGTTATTTTATGATTATTCTTGTATGTGGATGACCTTCTGATTACAAGAAGTTCAAAGAAATAGATTGTATCCTTGAAGGATGCAATGAACCATGCATTTTCTATGACTGAATTGGGATTGTTGAGCCAATTCTTGGGTCTCAAATATGCTCAATCCCAACATGGAATCAAAATAAATCAGTCCAAGTATGCCTTAGATTTGCTGAGTAAGTTCAACATGAAATATTGCAAGCCAAGCAAGACTCCCTTCCTTTCAGGAGTTAAGCTTGAAGAAGCAGGTTATTCTTCTCCTATGGTAAATAATACACTGTATAAGCAGTTGATTGGGTGTTTGCTTTACCTTACACACACTTGACCTGATATATATTATGCAGTTAGTGTGGCTTCAAGATACATGGATCAGCCTCATGAGATCCATTGGAGAGCAACAAAAAGGATCCTTAACTTTGTTCAAGGAACAAGAACTCATGGGATCTTCTACAAAGCTAAATCTAATCTTGATTTGATTGGGTAGGTGACAACATAGATCAAAAGTCAACATCACGATATGTGTTCATGCTTGCGGAAGGACCAATCGGCTGGTTAAGCAAGAAGCAGAGTGTTAGAATAATCAACCCATAGTTTACCCATTTAGACATTAATTTAATTATTTTTGTCTTATTAGCCTAGTTCATGTGTCTCACCTTGTGCAAGTTTTCTATTACCTATCCATAGTGGTCAAACTTGCCTTATTTGACTCATTTAGTGCATGGGAAATCCCAAGGAATCAAATCTACTTTATTCCTGGCCTCCTAGGTGCCCTTCTGCTTTTTCTGCTTTATTGCCTACTTTTTCAGTGTTTTAAGGCAAAAGGAAAAGCTAGACTAGGTGAGGTTGACTAGTTTTTTGTCCTACACATCCTCCTCTCTTTTCTCCATGAAAAAGCATGTATGAGCTGCCATTCTATCACTCTTTAGATTGCCTAATCCTTTTTGCCAATTCGTGAGCTCCATGATAGATTTGGGATCATCTTTTTACACCTATGGGGGATTTGCTTATTTTTGGTAAGCCTGCTTTATGCTAGATTCGAATTGCTCCTCATGCATTCAAATCCCTGATGTATGTTATTTATTCACCAACCTATGTTATTACAGGGTTGGCTATTGTACACTGATTTAATACAGTTTGGTGTTCAGCTCCAATTTTTCAGTCTCTTTGTGAGTGATTTTGCATGATCAATTGTTAATTGTTGTGAGTAAAATTAATCTATCACCTGGTTAAATTTCCACATGGTATCAGAGCCATTGTAGGTTGTTTCTCTCCTTCAAAAATTGTTTTGCAGGTTTGACATCAATGACTAAGAGCCTTCTACTGACAGACGGGACAGATTTTCTAAGCTATGGATCAATCACAGAAAACTATCTTGACTCCCTTCAATTTATTTGAATGGAAAGCAGAGATGGAGATATTGTTGAGAGAAAAAGGCCTCTACAGGGTGACTATGGAAACAGAAGCAGAGCCCATTGTAGCTGCAGAGAAGATAAAATGGCACAACAGGAAGGATGAGGCTTATGGCCTCCTGTGTCTGAGTATTTCTAGAGACCTCATTTTCCATCTTAATTGATTGACATCACTGAATGAAGTATGGGAGAAGCTTTCTGATATTTTTGGAAAGACAGATGAGATGCGGGGACATCAAATTGAAAATGAGCTGATTTATCTGAGTCCAATGAGCTTTGAATCCCTGCAGCTATATTTCTCCAAGTTCAAAGCACTAGTTTTGCAGCTGAAACAGTGTGGTATCAAAAATAAAGATGATCAGCTCGTAATGGACATCCTCTCGAAGCTGGGCACTGATTATTCAGTGTTTGTTTCGACCTTCTATGCCACAAAACTGACAGCTCGAACCTGGAAGATGCCTAGCCTTGCATATTTCATGGAATCTCTCACACAAGAATAGGACAAGCTGGTGATGATGGGCACCATCAAACCATCCAAAGATCAAGCTTTGATTGCTGGAGATTTGAAGGTGGATTCAAAAAGAAAAAAGAAAGCTAAAAATCCACCTGAGCAAAAGAGAGACAAGAAACAGTCTCCGGAGGATCCACAAGGTCCCAAGAAGAATTACCAGAAGAAGAAGAACAAAGGTGAAATGAACAAGTTCACATACTGCAATAAGGGAAATCACTCTAAAATCTCTTGTATGAAAAAGAAGATAGACATGCTGACCCAACTCCTAGAGAAGAATGGCATCTCCCTTCCAGAAATCTCAAAGAAGAGAGAAGGAGGATCAAGTTCAGATGACAGAGAGAGAGTTCATGCTCTAGTTGCTGGCACATCAAGCTCACCCTGTTCTATCATTGATTCTGGAGCTTCAAGACACATGGTTTCGACTAAGGAGGCATTCTCCTCACTGGACATGTCAAAAGGACCATCTATTGTACTGGGAGATGACTCTCTCACTGAAAGTAAAGGAAAAGGAAGGATAGATCTTGATCATGGTCAGTTCAGCAATGTGCTGTATGTTCCTGGTCTCGCCTCCAACCTCCTGTCAGTGTACCAGATGACCCACACTGGGTCTCCTAAGAAGGTCATATTCTCCCCCGATGAACTTGAGATCACAGAGATCTCAACTAGTAGATTCATTTCAAAAGGAGTTGTGAATCATGCTCAAAAGGTATACATGTTCTCACACTTCCTACCTTACTCAAACCCCTTTGCTCTTCTCATTCATGCTAATGAAGCTAGAAAGCCGTGGCATGAAATATTTGACCATCTAAGCTACAAATATCTTTCTAATCTTAGTGAAAAAGAGATGGTCATAGGGTTTCTCAAGATAAAATTTTCCAAAGGAGTCCGCCAAGGTTGTATCCTAGGAAAACACCCAGAGCACAAATTTGAGAGAGCTAGTCATGAGAGAACCTCTGCACCCCTCGAGCTGATCCACAGTGATGTTGCTGGCCCATTACCTCATATGTCCATGAGTCAGGCCAAATATGCATTGAATTTCATTGATGACTTTTCCAGGTATTGCTGGGTTCACTTCCTGAAACACAAGTCTGAAGTTTTTGGCCTATTCAAAGTCTTTAAGGCTTTGGTTGAAAACCAGACTGGAAGGAAACTCAAGGCCCTCAGATCTGAAAATGGTGGTGATTATGTCAAGTCTGAGTTTATTAATTATTGTGCAGATGCAGGTATTCAGATACAACATTCTATCCCTTACACACCACAGCAAAATGGTGTTGCTGAGAGGAAGAACAGATCGCTGAAGGAGATGGCAACATGCATGATGGAGGCCAAAACTTTGCCACCAAAGTACTGGGCCAAAGCTATCAACTATTCAGCCTATATTCAGAATAGGGTGCCTCATAAACATCTTGATGGCATGACTCCCTTCGAAGCATGGAGTGGGCACAAGCCAGATGTGACCCATTTCAGGATTTTTGGCTCAAAGGCTTGGTCTAGAATCCCGACAGAGAAGAGGAAGGATTTGCAGCCCCAAATCCAAGAGTGTATTTTTGTTGGATACTCTAAATATTCAAAAGGGTACACATTGATAAATTTGAGCACAAACAAAGCCTTCATTGAAAGGTGTGTTCAGTTTGAAGAAGAACCCCTTGCAGCAGTGGAAGTTGGTGAAGCCTCTTCACCACCTGAACCTCAAGAAGTAAGTAAAGAGTTTGTTGAAAATGCTGATTCTGATTTTTCTGATGGATATGAGTTTATTTCAGATCCTAACATCTCCACAAGGCCAAAATGGGCAGCCAAGACACTACATGCAGCAGGTGAGCTAGCTGGGGATCCTAATGACCCAAGAAGGACTAGATCTCAGTTTGAGAATGGTCTGTGCATGAAGGATCCTATGTTTGCTAAAAAATGTTGTTTGATGGTGGAGTCTGATCCTCAAACATATGAACAAGCAGCAGGAGATCCAAGATGGCAAACATCCATGAAGGAGGAGTTCAGCTCACTCCAGAAGAGGAACACATGGGAGCTAGTGGATCTTCCTCTAGGGAGAAAACTAGTACAGTGTAAGTGGGTCTATAAGACCAAATTTGCTGCTGATGGTTCACCACTGAAGTAAAATTCCATATTGGTAGCCAAGGGCTACTCATAGGCTCATGGCATAGATTACAATGAGACCTTTGCCCCAGTGGCAAAGATGGATTCCATCAGGCTAGCTCTAGCCATTGCAGCCTCAAGGAAATGGGAGGTACATCACATGGATATAAAATGTACCTTCCTGAATGGAGATCTCACTGAAGAGATATATATGCAGCATCCTCAAGGTTTTGCTACTAGCCCTTCTCTTGTGTGCAGGTTGAGAAAGTCATTGTATGGGCTAAAGCAAGCCCCCAAGGCTTGGTATGCCAAGATCGATAGCTTCTTGCTATCACTGAATTTTGTTCGGTGCAAATCAGATCCCAATGTCTATTTGAAGTTAGTTAATGGTTCATTAATCATCATTGTGTTATATGTTGATGACCTCCTCATTACAGGAAGCTCACAGGCTGATATTGCTTCCTTAAAAGGAGCTATGAACCAAGCCTTCTCCATGACAGATTTGGGGCTCTTAAGTCAATTTTTAGGGCTTTAGATTGCTCAAACCATAGATAAAATAAAGGTGGACCAGTCCAAATATGCCTTGGAATTGCTAAACAAATTTAAAATGAAGGATTGCAAAGCAAGCAAAACTCCTTTCCTTTCAGGAGTGAAGCTGGAAGAAGCTGATTCTTCACCGATGGTAAACAATACACTGTATAGGTAATTGATTCAATGTTTGTTGTATCTGACACATACTAGACCTTATCTTTGTTATGTAGTAAGTGTGGCTTCTAGATTCATGGATCAGCCTCAAGAGATCCATTGGAAAGCATCCAAAAGGATCCTTAACTTTGTTCAGGGAACAAGGACACATGGGATCTTCTATAAAGCAAAATCTGATCTTGATTTGATTAGATTTATTGACAGTGATTGGGCAGGTGATAGCACAGACAGAAAGTCCACTTCAGGATATGTGTTCATGCTTGCAGAAGGGCCAATCAGCTGGTCAAGTAAGAAACAGAGTGCCATTGCACTCTCATCTACAAAAAGCAGAGTACAGAGGAGTTGTTAATGCAACAACTCAATGTTTATGGTTGCAGGGTTTACTTGGAGAGTGTGGCTTCGAACCAGAGTACTCAACTACCATCTACTTTGATAACTAGAGTACCATTCAAATATGCAAAGATCCAGTTCAGAAGCAGAGAACCAGACACATTGAGATCCATATGCACTACATCAGAGAACTTGTGCATGATGGCACCATTCACCTACTCTTCTGCTCATCTTCAGAACAAGTAGCTGATATCTTCACCAAAGCATTTTGTGAGAAGACCTTCAGCAATCTCAAATCACTACTGGGGATTGCTGATCATGCTGTGCAAGCATGAGTGGAGACAAGATTCTACAATTTTGTTTTACAGTCCATGTTTAAGGGAGGATTTTCCCAAGTTGGTTTTGCCTCTTTCCTTGTTTAAATGGACATGCAGTATGTAAAGGGTGACTAAGCCTTGTTTCTAGGCCCTATAATTTTTTGATATATTACTGATAAGTCATGCTTAAGGGGGGGTGTTAGAATAATCAACCCATATTTTACCCATTTAGACATTAATTTAATTATTTCTATCTTATTAGCCTAGTTCATGTGTCTCACCTTGTGCAAGTTGTCTATTACCTATCCATAGTGGTCAAACTTGCCTTATTTGACTCATGTAGTGCATGGGAAAGCCCAAGGAATCAAATCTGCTTTATTCCTGGCCTCCTAGGCACCCTTCTTCTTTTTCTGCTTTATTGCCTGCTTTTTCAGTGTTTTAAGTTTAAAGGAAAAGCTAGACTAGGTGAGGTTGACTAGTTTTTTGTCCTACACATCCTCCTCTCTTTTCTCCATACAAAAGCATGTATGAGCTACCATTCCACCACTCTTTAGCTTGCCTAAGCCTTTTTGCCAATTTGTGAGCTCCATGACAGATTTGGGATCAGCTTTTTACACCTATGGGGGATTTGCTTATTTTTGGTAACCCTGTTTTATGCTAGATTCGAATTGCTCCTCATGCATTCGAATCCCTGATGTATGTTATTTATTCACCAACATATGTTATTATAGGGTTGGCTATTGTACACTGATTTAATACAATTTAGTGTTCAGCTCCAATTTTTCAGTCTCTTTGTGAGTGATTTTGCATGATCAATTGTTAATTGTTGTGAGTAAAATTAATCTATCACTTGGTTCAATTTCCACATAGAGTGCCATAGCACTCTCATCTATATAACTAGAGTACAGAGGAGTTGTAAATGCATCAACTCAATGTTTGTGGTTGCAGGGAATACTTGGTGAATGTGGCTTCGAATCAGAGTTTTCAACTATTATCTATTGTGATAATTAGAACACCATTCAAATATGCAATGATATAGCTCAGAGATAGAGAACCAAACACATTGAGATCCATATGCACTACATCAGATAGCTTATGCATGATGGCACCATTCACCTACTCTTCTGTGCATCTTCAAAACAAGTAGCATACATCTTCACCAAAGTTTTTTGTGAGAAGACATTCAACAATCTCAAATCACTGCTGGGGATTGCTGATCATGCTATGAAGCATGATTGATGACAATATTTTCAATTTTTTTTTTACTGTCCATGTTTAATGGAGGATTTTTCCACTGGGTTTTTGCCTATTTCCTTGGTAAAATGGACATGCAGTATGTAAAGGGTCACTAAACCTTGTTGCTATGCCCTATAGTTTTCTGATATTTACTCATAAATTCAGGATTAAGGGGGGTGTTAGAATAATCAACCCATAGTTACCTACCTTAGACATTAATTAATTCATTTTTGTCTTATTTACTTAGTCTCCTATATTCCACTCTATGCTAGTTTCCTTCTACATGTCATAGAAGTCAACACTTGCTAAAATTGAGTCATGGAGTGCTTGGGAAACCTATTCGAAACCATATTTAGCATGTATTCTTTATTCCATATCCTCCAAAGCGCATATCTACTTTTTCTGCAAAGCTACCTGTTTTATTGAGAATTAAGGCAAAAGGGAAAGCGAGACTAGGTGTAGTTGACTTGTTTTTTCCCACATCATCCTCCATCCTTTTCTCCTAATAAAAGAATGTATGAGTTGTATTTCCATCCCTTATTATCTTTCCTAGTTGACTTTGCTAATTCGTGAGCCTCTAAGTGGATTTGGAAGCTGCTTTATGCACCTATGGGGGATTTGACTAGATTTAGTAAGCCTACTTTTTGACTATTTCAAATGGAATCCTTATGCATTCGAATCTCTCATGTAATTATATATTGCAGAATCCTATGAATTCACAAGGTTGGCTATTGTACACTTATTCAATACAGATTAGTGTTATGATCCAATTTCAGTCTCCTTTGATGGTAATTTTGCATGTTTGATTAGCAATTTTGTGAGTGTAATTGTTCTATCAAATGGGTTCAATTTCCACAAGGTGATGTTGCAGTGCTTGCACTGGGAGATCTACATGATCCCTAATAGCATTGGATATAATTGTATTCATGGGGCCATAGAGTATAGGACGAGGTTGTCTTTTTATCTTTTTATTTGGAAAAACGGGAATGATTTGAAACATTGGGAGAAGGAATAGAATCATATATGCTTAACAAACTACAATAATGACAGGGCACTCATCTATAGGACTAAAACTATGGTTGAGACTTTGAATCCTTCTCTGGTTTCGATAAGATACAGGGCTATAACTCATGCTTCGACTCCTACTTCTCTTGTACCCGCGTTAAAGTAAGCATCCTATGAGGTCAAATATTTTTGGTTAACATAACTCTGAGAAAATGCCTTGTTTAAATAAAATGCAGAAAATAATGCAACAAACTATATCCTTGACAAAAATATTATAAAAGAGGTTGATAAAATCATATTCATAACATATTTCTTCAAGCACTGCAACAAATATAGCATTTTCTTACCTTGGAGAAGTCCTACCTCTTAGTGGGTTTTTGTAATGTCTTGGTGGCAAGTGCTCAGAATAAATCCTATAACTTGAATATCCACCGCAACAAAATACAATTATTTTGTTAGAAATTCCTTCCAACTTTGGAAATTTAATGAGGGTTTATGAATGCAGACAAACATGTCCCTTTCAAGAATATTCTTTTCATTGAGGTGATGATACCTTGGGGGAGAGCGATCTGGAGATGTTGTACAATAACATAGAGCATAAGAGTAACACTATCTAAATCCATGACCTCTTCTCACACATTTAATTGTTCCCTCCAGGATAGGACTTCTTGTAGTAGTCTGACTTTGATTAGGATGGGAAAGTGTACTCTTATCAACAACAGGACCACAACTTGATCATGTTAACAACCTTCTTCTTAGAGGCCTACTTCAATTTTTCAAAGGACTTTGAGCTAGGTTTTTCCATGAATTCCTACTCAAAATCCTTCGTGGAATCCTACTTAAATGCTTATGAGAACTCACACTTTGGCTGCTACTTAAATCCCTATGACTTGGGCTCCTTCTTGCAACCCTACGAGTAGTCACACACTTGGGATCCTCCTCAAACCCATTCGAGGACTTCTACTCAATACCCTTATGGGACTTCTACTCATGCTCCTGCTTGAGATTTTACTAGGAATCTCACTTCGACTCTTGCTCAAGCACCTTCTAGGGATTCTTCTCAAGCTTCTTCTAGGGATTCTGCTCAAACTATTTTGAGGGCTCCTACTGGGACTCCTTGGAGAGAAAATTCCATTTATTAAATTAACAAGATAGGAAAGTGCACACTGTACAATTATACAACACCAAACTATATGAAATAATATATATACTGATGAATGCCAAGACAATATCAAGAACAAAATGATAAGCCTTAATAACACTTCCATGACATTCACATATCATTTCAATAAAATGGGAAAGGAATACTGGCCTCGAACTTCTAGGGGAATCACTCTGAGGAGATCGAGAATCTGGACTCCTTTGTGCCTTAAATTCAACAACATCCATCTCTTTGGTTTTTTCCTCATTCTCTTTCACTAATTCTCCTTCTTCCACAATATCTTTAACCATAATTCCTTTCTCTTCCGCAATGCCTTGCTTGTATAAAGTTTCTTCCATTGCTAATGGAATTAGTTTTGCTGAAATGAAAAAAAATTGTAATGAGATGATTTTCCATAGGAGTCCTGGTTAATTAAATATTTTCAAAATCAATTAACATGTACATATTTAGCACAATTATTTAAAATTTCATGATATGCAATTAAAAATCCTGCCATGACTTGGAGCAAATTCTAAATTTGAAAGATAATAAAAACACCTTTACTGCTGAAAATTTCAGCAAGAGATAAACTAAGATTTAAGAGTCATGCAATTAAACCTTTCACAAATCATCTACTATGATATAAAAGGTCCATTAATTCTATATCACAAGTATTGGAATCCATATATAAATAAATAAATAAAATTATGGTATGTGGAACCATAGGCAAAGTGGCCTCATAGAAGAAAGAGTTTTTGTCAAAACCCCAAATTTTCACAAAAATTTAAAATTTTGAGATAACAATAAATGCTAAAACCTACGGTCTACTAACAGCTAATGGATTGCAATAAAGGAAACATTCAAGTAATTGGTTTCACTAAATCTTAATTATATTAAATCAACAGTTCATTTTTTCGTAACAAGAATAAAGTCTTCTTGCGTGCTGTTTTACTTCAGTTTACTGATGAGTCTTTTAATGTCAAGTAGGTGGAATTTAACTTTTGAATCTAGGGCTTACTTAGCAATTGTGCTAACGTAGAAGATTAATGGTTCTTACAGGTTTACATGTATGATCGAATGAGTACGTATTAAAAGTTCTTTAAAGTATCAGCATTATTTTATTTGCAATCAAAAGGCTTAGTAATTAAGCTGCTAAACTCTAAACAACTTCTGTGAGGTAAAACCATTTGGATTCCTTTAGTTTTTCTTGTAATAAAGTTCAGAAGTAAGTAGCGACAAAAGAATATGTTTGCGACTCTAAGAATTAGAATCTCAAATACAAGTAATTCTACTTTAGTCTAAATAATTGGAATGATATAATGATTGTTTTGTCAGTATTTATACAATAATACATTTTCTTAACTGTGTAACGACTGTCCCACATTTCGCTTTTGCGAGATAACTTACACTTGTTAAGCTTCGTACAATATAAGTTCGATTGTGCAAACTGAAAACCATAATGCCTTCATACATGATATCATGGTTTGCCTATATTTTTTTTTCATGTCGAACCCTATGGTTCTAGTAATTTTTGGATTCAATAGGATCATTCCTATTCTAGTTATCTTGTTTACTTCTATAATTACTTTACTACCCAATTGACCTGGTGCATCTTTAGTAATTACCAAGTTGAGTCATAACCCAAAATCCATCAAAGTATTGTCGCTTTCAACTGTGTAACATAATTTCATAATAGTGTTCTTACAATAAGTTGTGTACCACTTCAAAGTTCTGTTACCATTTGAGTTATTAGTTCATATAAGTCTTATAGACATGCATAATCTATTTGTTTGATAGACATCCAGTCTATAATTAGTTCATGATCATAAACGTATTTAAATTAGACTTTATGATGCTCTAACTATTACATTATGCCATTTATAAAAGTTATGACTTGTAATGTTGTTATTACAAGAGATTTACCATGTATAAACTATAGTCTTTTTACAAAGTAAAACTATAGTTGTTCATGAGCATGAACTCTCCCATAAGACATTTGATCTCTTATCTATAGTAAAGACATAAAATATTGATCTCTATCTATAAATAAGACCTAAAACATTGATCTCTATATATAATAAAGACAACATTTAGAGAAAAGAAATGCAACCATTCAAATCGCAATTGTGATGTTATAATATAATAACATAAGTTTATATAGCGGAATGCATTTCATAAACATGTTATCACTTGAAAAGTTGTTATTACAAGAATTAACCATATATAAGCTATATTGTTTTTTTTCGTAAGAAAGTTATAGGTGCTTGATGGCTAGCTTGAGCTCCTCTATATAATAAAGACGTCCATCCATAACAAGGTTAATGTTTAGAGCAAGGGATTACTAACATCCATAATATAATAGTGAGTTTACAATTCTATAAATTATAAGGTTATAGAATAGAGTGTGTTCTATGTATAATTGGTTTCGACATTAACCAAAGTTTAATATATGATACTCCTTGCTAGGTCAACGTAATCATACGTTGATATTCTATTACTAACTGGCATATGATAAGGCGCATATGATTATCGATTTGCATGGAAAAATTATTGGGTTGATATCATAGTTTAAACCTTGATCCAATGATTTAATAATTGGTTTTCGAATTATGCAGGAACTATAGGGAACGACCCATTTGCATGGTTTGATTTGCTGACCACATGGTCCTCTCTTGACTAAGCTTGGAGAATATAAAACACTGTCGTAACCTAACCCTTATCATTTCCATCCCGTAGTTTGCGCTAGCCCTTGAGGCTGCGTTGCTTGGCTTCCATGGCGGCCGTCGGTCCTCCTTGCTCTGGTTGTCTTGTGTCTTGGTTCAGTGCTGCATTTGTCACCGGTGTGTGGTTTTAATAAACATTCTCAGTGGCTGGGTTCTCACTCTACAACGTGTGGAGATTATCATTGTTCTTGGCTTTTTGTCTGTGTAATCTTCCCTTCATCGTCCTTGTGGATCACTGTCTATTCAAGTTTATCTTGCAGTCCTCGTGGCTTGCTGTTGCGTGGGGTTTTTACCTTGCAGGTTGTTTGAGTCTTTAATGTATAAATCCTGTAGGTGACAGTGCTTCGTCGAGGCTGTTCGTCGTTTCCATTGACAGGTGAATAATAGTTTTTGAGTTCATTTACCTGCTACAAGTGTATTTGTTGTTACAAGGGCACATTAAAATCTTAGGTTAATGTTTACTGACAATATTTTTTATGAAATCTTTGCAGGTGCTCTCTATTACATACTTTCACAGTGAAGGAAATGAACAGTCAACCAACGAATGTCATGGCTCGTGGTTTGTTTTTGGGTAATCCCTGTGGTCCATGTGTTGGGTTTTCACCCTACTTGTAACAGAGTGGTCAAAGGATTCAACCAGGGTTTTGAAAAAACCTTCCTCATCTCGCCATGAGTTATGTTGTTGTTTTTACAGGTTATTGTTGTAATACCTAGAATCAAAACCTCGCTACTCGATGGGTAGACTCGGTTTAACTGAGCACTGTAAATAGTTTGTTGTTTGGATTTACGGCATGGTTAAAATAATAGCTTTTGTAAACAGAGTTCTGTCTTCAAACTTGTTTGGTTATCAGTTGTTTATATTATACTCTGTGTAAAATTCATGGTTTTTACCATTCTTGACTATAAATCAAGTTTTTGTACTCTGTTTAAAATACTCTTCAAGGGTTTATAAATTAAGTTTTTAAGACTGATACTTACAGTCGTAATTTAATTCTTTCTTGTTTTTATTTAGAATTATGAATTTAGGGTTTATCATGTGGAAACCCTCATTTTGAAATAGATTATTTCAGTTTATAATAATGACAGTCTTTTTATTTGTCCTTAAAGGACTGTGATTAAATTATATTAATCTGGTTATTTAATGGTTACATAATTAAATAAATTTGGTTTATTACTTCAAGGTTTTCTTTTGCTAATTGTAATAATTATAAGGGTTTTAACCCTGTCTTTCATTTTCACAGGTATACCCTGTTAGTAAAATAATAAGACATAGTTTCTTTTAGAAGTATACATTTTGTTTATATTGTTCATTATTGTATTTATTTCCTGTGAAATGAATTTAGTTGGTTCTTTAATGGTTTAAAAGAACTAAATTATGGTTTAAAGAATTCTAGGTTAGGGTTTGTAGAAATAATCTCTGTCCTTCTTTTATCAATTATTCCAGTTTGTAAAAGCATTTCTTTTAATTTGTAAACAATAAATATTATTTTTGTTAATAATAATATTGTTTGTAAATACTGTATTCTCTTGAGTTTATTTTTACATATATATATTATTAAATAAGACCGAGAACAATCTATAATAGTTGAGTTTATTTAATAAGATTATTTTGTAAACTTGGTGGAAGAAATAAGAACTTTCATCTTGTCAATAATCCTTACATCTAATTTGTATGTAAGTGTGTAAGGACAGTTCTTTATTAAAATACTTTATGCATAGGTTACGACTGTCTGTTCATTATTTTAATTCTAAGAGAAATAATACTATAAGAGTTATTAAGTTCTGATTTATTATATTCCTTATCTTAAATTAGTTTATCTTCAGAATTTAATTAGGTTACCAATACTTACTTAGAGTTCAGATTGTTGCAGGTAAAATAACTATTAATATTAGGAAAGGAAGTAAACTAACAGAATTATATTTACATCTTTACTTATCATAATAATAAGCATTCAACTGATATTTCTATTTCTTCTGTTCCAGTGTAGATGTATAGTTTATACAAGAAGATACTGTGTAAAAGAATGAATTACATAATTGAATCTACTGCTATTAGTAAAATAATATGATTCTGTTCTTTTTCTAATATTCTAAATACACAGTCTAGTTCTAACAACAACTCTACGAAAGAGATTAATATTCTTTCTGGAAAAACTACTATCTACTGAAAGAAAACATTTCAATACTCTGAAAAACATAAATACTCTATTCATTTCATATTCCTATCATACTTCATTCATTTGAACACATTACCTGTGCTAGAGTACGATCTGGTTTACTCCAGATGGGGAAAAATATAGGTAGGATTATTTTTCATCAAAGAACAGATTCAGCATCTGAAACAACCAAGATATTTCAAGCTTAATAGTTCACTACGTATCATATAAATCATTCATTATTTGTTCATACATAGATATAAACTTTAACATAGAAATTAAAAGATAGTAGAACCTATTTTTAAAGTTGGATGACAACAGTGATGGGAGGTCATTCCTCCCTACCAATTCTTGGAGAGCGCCCAAACAATGACTTCTCAGGACCCCCGAGCCTGTTCCTGGTCTCCTTGGCTGGGACTAGGTGGAGAAAAGAAAAAATTACTAGTCCAATGACTTAATACCAACTCTACATACTGCAGCAAGATCTTTTAGCTGGAAAGCTGTACTAGATCACTTTCCTACAGTTTACCCCTCAAACACCTTCCACAAAACTTCCCTTCCCAATGAATTCCTTGAAGCACATTCATTTGAATGATTCTTCTCCTGGAATGAGTAGCCTTAGCTCTCTTCAATGGGATTTTTTTATTAAGATTACCTAGGTATTTTTGGGTTAGTTGTCATTAATTGAGCCACCTGCTCTGATCCCACTTTATTGGGGGATCATGAACCCAAATGTAGGGAGGTTGCCACCTGCAACATAGGAAGTGTTTGAGGATGCTTCCACGTGTCTATTTGATTTCCACCTAGTCTCCTCCACCAACTTGACCAGTAACACTCTTTTTAACAACTCTCCCAAGCTATTGTCTCCAATTTTATTTGTTTAAAATTAAAATATTTAGAATTACATTCCACATCCTTGACTCTACTGAGTCATCAGTTACAACTTTAACATAAAATTATACATAATGTCTTGGAATAAAATCAAATAAGATAATATTATTTTGCAAAATTGGGGCATGTGACATACACACCCCTTTAGAATATAACATCGTCCTCAATGTTATTTATTCTTCATCCTCCGAAGTCCGTTGGAACAAAATTGGATATGCATCTCACATTTTACTTTCCAATTCCTAGGTGGCTTCCTCTGGACTAAGGTGCTTCCATTGCACCTTCACCTGTCCAATGGTGCGGTTCCGAAGTGTAATTTCCCTCCTCCTGAGGATACAGTCCGGTTCCACCAGACATCCTCCTTCTAGTTCCACCTATACAACATTCTAGTTAACAACATGAGTAGCATCATGAACATATTTCTTTATAACGGAAATGTGAAAAAAATTATGTACTCTTAATTTAGGTGGTAATGCTAATTGATAAGCTATTTGTCCAATCCTAGACAAAATTTCAAATGGGCCACAGTAACGAGGTGCCAGTTTTGCACAACTCCCCAATCTTAGAGAGCTATTTTTGGGCCTTACCTTGATGAACACATGTTCACCTACCTGAAACTCCTTTGGAGTTCTTTCTAAGTCTACTTGAATTTTCTGCCGATCCTGTGCCACTTTCAGATTTCCTTGCACTTGTTTCACAATTTTTTCCATTTCTTTCAATAGTTCTGGACCTAATACCAATCTATCTACTGAATTACTCCAAGAGATATGAGTATTACATTTTCGTCCATATAAAATTTCAAATGGACTAAATCTGGCTGATGTCTGATAATTATTATTATAAGCAAATTCTACCAGATGTAAATAGTCCTCCCATTTACCTGGCTGGTCTTTCACATACATTCTTAATAAATCTTCCAGTACCTAGTTTACCCTTTCAGTTTGTCCATCTGTTTGAGGATGGAAAGAAGTACTGAAATTTAATGTGGTGTTTAACCCTTTAAACAAAGACTTCCAAAAGTTTCCTGTAAACTTAGGATCTCTATATGAGATTATGACTTTTGGTACTCCATGTAATCGAAAAATCTGTTTTAGAAAAATATCAGCTATGTTTGTAGCTTTGTAAGTAGCTTTAACAGGTATAAAGTGAGCTGCTTTGCTTAACTTATCAACTACTACCATGATATAATCATTCTAATTTTGATTTTTAGGTAGTCCAGTAATAAAATCTAGACTAATTACCTCCCATTTCCAACTAGGGATGGGTAAAGGTTGTAGCAAACCAGCTGGGTGTTGGTTTTCAGTTTTTACCTGTTGACATTCTAAACACCTTGCAATATATTCAGTGACTTCAGTTTTCATATTTGGCCAGAAATACTCTTTTCTTAACATGGTTATAGTCTTTTGGTAACCTGGATGACCTGAATATGGTGTTTTATGAATTTCATCCAGAATCAACAGCTTGACTTTAGGTACGTTAGGTACATACAGTTTATCTTTATACAGTAAAAATTCTTTTTCATTTAAACTATAACCTTTTATTAAGTTTTATGTTGGATTTTCTTTAGCTTTAGCTTGCAAATTCTGATAAATTTCATCTTGTCTTATTCCTTCTTTAAGCTGTTCATCTAAGTCTGAAACATAAGTGCTAATTGCTGTTGCAAAATTCATCCTTGCGCTCCTACTTAATGCATCAGCAACTTTATTTTCTTTACCTTTTATATGCTGGATTTCGAAATCATACTCGATTAAGAAATCTAACCACCTAGCTTATCTAGCATTTAAATTAGGCTGATCTAAAAGATACTTCAATCCTTTATTATCAGTCATTAAAACAAATTTTCTGTCAATTAGGTGATGTCACCACATCTTTAAGGTGTGTATTACAGCTGCTAATTCCAGATCATATGTTGCATAATTCTTTTCATGAACTTTTAGCTTTCTAGACTCATAGGCAATAACATGCCCTTCTTGAGTCAGAACACCACCTAAGCCATCATTACAGGCATTAGTGCACACTACAAATTCTTTATTAGGATCTACTATTCTTAAAATAGGTGCGTTGGTTAATAAAGTTTTTAACTTTTTAAAGCTTTCTTCACATTTTTGATTCCAGTCGAACTTCTTTCCTTTCTTTTGCAAGGAAGTTATCAGATTTGCTATCCTTGAAAAGCCTTCAATGAACCTCCGGTAGTAACTGGTAATGCCCATGAAATATCTAACATCCATCACATCTTTAGGAACCGGCCAATCTTTGATTACCCGTATCTTTTCAGGATCTACAAAAATTTCTTCCTTGGTCACTATGTGACCTAAATACTGAATCTTATCCTTGAAGAAATCACACTTACTAAACTTTGTGAAGAGTTGATGTTCTCGCAACTCTTGAAAAACAATTTTTAGATGTTCTTTATGTTCTTCTTCAGTTTTTGAATAGATTAGAATGTCGTTGATAATCACGACCACAAACTTATCTAAATACTTATGCATTACGTTGTTCATTAAACACATGAAGACAGCAGGGGCATTAGTAAGCCCGAATGGCATTACGACAAATTCGTAATGACCATATCTTGTTCTGAAAGATGTATTAAAGATGTCTTCATCTTTAATCCTCACTTGATGATATCCATACCTTAAATCTATTTTCGAAAACACCGTGGCTCCACGTAGTTGATCAAATAGATCATTTATGCATTAGAGGAAATTTGGGGTCTAAAATGGGCCTTACAAGAAAATGTGCCAACAATCAATTTTGTGAGTTGGAATTCAAGAACCAATAGAATTTCAATAAAATGAGTCAACCATAATGGTTGAATTGATATATTTGTCATAAAAGAAAACTACTTTTTTTGTTCGTATTTTTGACATATCTCTGTGTGTTTTTACTCAAATTTCAGGCGGGAGAGCTTGTTGGATGTAGAATTTAATTCTGCATCCAACAAGTACCCACACTGCATACTTTTGATGGACTTCTCTACCCCAAAAATAAGAAATACCTGAAAAAACGTGATGATGATGTCATCATCACGTTTTTTCAGGTATTTCTTATTTTTGGGTAGCAAGGTCCATCAAAAGTATGCAGTATGGGTACTCATTAGATAAGGAATTAAATTCCACATCCAATGAGCTCTCCCACTCGTATTTTGAGTACAAACAAAGGGATATATGTCGAAAATATGAACAAAAAAGTAGTTTTTTTCATTCTTCCTCCAAAATTAATAACTATTATTTTATTATTTTAACTATTATTTTATTATTTTAAATATAATTTTATCATTTTCCTTAGGAGGCCCATTTTAGACCTCAAATTTCCTCTAATGGCGGGGCAACGGATATCGATTTTTTGTGCTCATCTTGTTTAACTGACGATAATCTATGCAAAGTCTCATAGTTCCGTCCTTCTTCTTGATGAAGATGGCAGGTGCCCCCCAGGGAGACACACTTGGTTGAATATACTTTTTATCAATTAACTCTTTTAATTTCAATTTTAATTCACTAAGTTCCAATATGTTCATTCGATAAGGGGCCTTTGAGCTAGGTACTGCACCTGGTACCAGCTCAATGGTGAAATCCAATTCCCTTTTCGAAGGTAATCCTGTAATTTCTTATCGGAATACATCAACATATTCTTTTAAGACTGGGATGTCTTCCAATTTTAACTTATCTGTTTTAATTTTACTTTCCTCATCAGTAATTGTTACTATGTAAGCTTTACATCCCTTTCTAATAGCTCTTTTAAGTTGTAAAGTAGAAATCTGCCTTACAATAGTTTTTCTAGGAATTCCTTTAACACTTACTGGTTTTTCATCATTGTTTAAGCATGTGAAAGTTTTATCATAACAGTTTAGGATTACTCTATGTTCTTCTAACTAGTCCATACCAATCAGCAAATCATAAGAACCAAGTGGCAAAACATTAAGTTTAACAACAGTTTCAAATTTATCCATAACTAATGCACATTCTTTCACAAAACAAGTTACTTTTCTTTTAGCACCAGTGGCTAACTGAACTAACCATGAATTCTCAAACTTATCACCAGATAACTTACATTTTTCTACTATCTGAGGTGCAATATAACTGAGACTAGCTCCTAGATCAATCAAAATAGTTATAGGGGTTTGATTTATCATACCTTCTACTTCCACCATGGAAGTCTGATATTCAGCTTGTCGGTTCTCCAAGGCTACGTTGATTCTAGGCATGCTCCTTGCTAGTTCCCCAACGGTCATCTCCTCCTGTATAGTATGAATATTGCTAACAGACTTCTTTCGGTTTGGACAGATTGAAGCATAGTGTGGGCCATTACACTACCAGCACTTGACAGGCTCTTTGTGCTCAAAGTTCTTGGTAAATTTTCCATGATTATTTGTAGTTTCCTTACCTTTAGAATTATTCTGATTGTTGGGTGTATTATTCTTATTTCCTTGGAAATTCTTGTTATTAGAATAATTTTTGGCCTTATTGTTCTTAAAGTTTCTGTTAGGCACAAAATCCTTCTTCTTTTGTTCAAACTGATTATTATTTTTCTTAGCCTTCCAGTTGGCCAAGATTTCTTTCTTCTAATTCTACTCAAAACAAAAGTTAGCCTTTCTCATAGCTTCCTCCAAGGTTTTTGGGTTATCATATTCAATTCTATCTTTAATATGATAAGGCAGACAGCTAAGGAATCACTGTACCTTTGGTTTCTCATCTACAAGATAGGGTACATACCTAAGTAGACTTAAGAACTTGTTGTTTAGATCCTTCATTGTCATTGAACCTAACTTCAGTTCATAAAAATCTTTGGCTCTCTCCTCATAATACTGCTCAGACATAAATTTCTTTTTGAAATACCTCTTAAAGGTACTCCAGTTAACTTCTTTCTCTTTTATACCCTTAACTCTCTTCAAGTCCTGCCACCAAATGTTAGCCTTTCTTGAGAGGTTATATATAGCCATCCTATCCTTTAACTTGTTAGAATAATTATATATTTGGAAGTACTTCTTCATCCGAGATAACCAGGATTCAGCTTCCTCCCCCTTCTCTGTCTCTCCATTAAAAGTTGGTGGTTTTATCTTTTTCAATTCCCCAAAAATTTCCTCATAAGGTTTGTATTTCCTCTTTTTAGTGTACAGATTATCATCACTACTGTCACTAGTAGTATGGTAATTTTGTTGTTCACCAAACACTTCAGAAGACGAACTACTTTCAATTTTTGTATGTTTCATCTTTTTAGATTTTTGTTGATGACTGGAATCTTCAGATTTTGACCTTCTACCCCTACCCTCAGTTTGAAACTTTTCAATTAGGATTTGATTCAACTCTTCTTGAACCCTCATAATCCTTTCATTCTCTCGCTTTACAGACTCCATTTCAGTTTTTAAGTCTTTTACAGTTTGTAACAATACTGAGAAATTGGTATTTAAATCCTCTGGTATAGGATCTCTTGGTAAATTTCTTGTTTCAATAACTAGAGACTCCTCCTCTGCATACTCTTCCAGCCTTTCCATACCTGCGTGTTAAACATCAGAAAAAACAATTTTCTATTGAATAACATTTAAAAATAAAATACGTCAGCATAATAATTTAATTTACTGTTTTATGAAAGCTAGTTGGGCTTCATCAAGGCCTAGTGTCTGAACCTTGTGCTCCGATACCACATGTCAAAACCCCAAATTTTCACAAAAATTTAAAATTTTGAGATAACAATAAATGCTAAAACCTGCGGTCTACTAATAGCTAACGGTTTGCAATAAAGGAAACAGTCAAGTAATCGGTTTCACTAAATCTTAATTATATTAACTCAACAGTTCATTTTTTTGTAACAAGAACAAAGTCTTCTTGCGTGTTGTTTTACCTCAGTTTACTGATGAGTCTTTTCATGTCAAGTAGGTGGAATTTAACTTTTGAATCTGGGGCTTACTTAGCAATTGTGCTAACGTAGAAGATTAATGGTTCTTACAGGTTTACAGGTATGATCAAATGAGTACGTATTAAAAGTTCTTTAAAGTATCATCAGTATTTTATTTTCAATTAAAAGGCTTAGTAATTAAGCTGCTAAACTCTAAACAACTTCTGTGAGGTAAAACCATTTGGATTCCTTTAGTTTTTCTTGTAATAAAGTTCAGAAGTAAGTAGCGACAAAAGAATATGTTTACGACTCTAATAAATAGAATCTCATATATAAGTACTTCTACTTTAGTCTAAATAATTGCAATGATATAATGATTGTTTTGTCAGTATTTATACAATAATACATTTTCTTATCTGTGTAACGACTGTCCCACATTTAGCTTCTGCGAGATAACTTACAACTTGTTAACCTTCGGACTGTATAAGTTCGATTGTGCAAACTGAAAACCATAATGCCTTCCTACATGAGATCATGGTTTGCCTACATTTTATTTTCATCTCGAGCCCTATGGTTCTAGTAATTTCTGGATTCAATAGGATCATTCCTATTCTAGTTATCTTGTTTAGTTCTATAATTACTTTACTACCCAATTGACCTGGTAAATATTTAGTAATTACCAAGTTGAGTCATAACCCAAAATCCATCAAAGTATTGTCGCTTTCAACTGTGTAACATAATTTCATAATAGTGTTCTTACAATAAGTTTTGTACCACTTCAAAGTTCTGTTACCATTTGAGTTATTAGTTCATATAAGTCTTATAGACATGCATAATCTATTTGTTTGATAGACATTCTGTCTATAATTAGTTCATGATCATAAACGTATTTAAATTAGACTTTATGATTCTCTAACTATTACATTATGCCATTTATAAAAGTTATGACTTGTAATGTTGTTATTACAAGAGATTTACCATGTATAAACTATAGTATTTTTACAAAGGAAAACTACAATTGTTCATTAGCATGAACTCTCCCATAAGACATTTGATCTCTTATCTGTAGTAAAGACATAAAATATTGATCTCTATCTATAAATAAGACCTAAAACATTGATCTCTATATATAATAAAGACAACATTTAGAGAAAATAAATGCAACCATTCAAATCGCAATTGTGATGTTATAATATAATAACATAAGGTTATATAGTGGAATGAGTTTGATAAACATGTTATCACTTGAAAAGCCGTTATTACGAGAATTAACCATATATAAGCTATATATTTTTTTGCGTAAGAAAGTTATAGGTTCTTGATGGTTAGCTTGAGCTCCTCTATATAGTAAAGACCTCCATCCATAACAAGGTTAATGTTTAGAGCAAGGGATTACTAACATCCATAATATAATAGTGAGTTTACAATTCTATAAACTATAAGGTTATAGAATAGAGTGTGTTCTATGTATAATTGGTTTTGGCATTAACCAAAGTTTAATATATGATACTCCTTGCTAGGTTAATGTAATAATACGTTGATATTATATTACTAACTAGCATATGATAAGGCGCATATGATTATCGATTTGCATGGAAAATTTATTGGGTTGATATCATATTTTAAACCTTGTTCCAATGATTTAATAATTGGTTTTCGAACTATGCAGGCACTATAGGGAATGACCCATTTGCATGGTTTGATTTACTGACCATGTGGTCATATCCTGACCAAGCGTGGAGAATATAAAACATTGCTATAACCTAACCCTTATCATTTCCATCCCGTAGTTTGCGCTAGCCCTTGAGGCTGCTCTGCTTGGCTTCCATGGCGGCCGTCGGTCCTCCTTGCTCCGATTGTCTTGTGTCTTCGTTCAGTGCTGCATTTGTCACTCATGTGTGCTTTTAATAGCCATTCTTAGTGGATGGGTTCTCACTCTACAACGTGTGGAGATTATCATTGTTCTTGGCTTGCTGTCTGTCTAATCTTCCCTTCATCGTCCTTGTGGCTCACTGTCTACTCCAATTTCTCTTGCGGTCCTCATGGCTTGCTATTGTGTGGGGTTTTTACCTTGCACTCTGTTTGAGTATTTAATGTATAAATCCTATAGGTGACAGTGCTTCGTCGAGGCTATTCGTCGTTTCCATTGACAGGTGAATAATAGTTTTTGAGTTCATTTACTTGTTGCAAGTGTATTTGCTGTTACAAGGGCACATTAAAATCTTAGGTTAATATTTACGGAAAACAGTTTTTATGAACTCTTTGCAGGTGCTCACCATTACATACTTTCACGGTGAAGGAAATGAATAGTCAACCAATGAATGTCGTGGCTCATGGTTTGTTTTCGGGTAAGCCCCATGGTCCATGTGTTGGGTTTTCACCCTACTTGTAACAGAGTGGTCAAAGGATTCACCCAGGGTTTTGGAAAAACATTCCTTGTCTCGCCATGAGTTATGTTGTTGTTTTACAGGTTAGTGTTGTAATACCTAGAATCAAACCCTCGCTAGTCGATGGGTAGACTCGGTTTAACTGAGCACCGTAAATAGTTTGTTTTTTGGCTTTACGACATGGTTAAAATAATAGCTTTTGTAAAGACAGTTCTATCTTCAAACTTGTTTGGTTATGAGTTGTTTATATTATACTCTATGTAAAATTCAGGGTTTTTACCATTCTCGACTATAAGTCAAGTTTTTGTACTCTCTTTAAAATACTCTTCAAGGGTTTATAAATTAATTTTTTAAGACTCATACTTACAATCGTAATTTAATTCTTGCTTGTTTTTATTTAGAATTATGAATTTAGGGTTTATCCTGTGGAAACCCTCGTTTTGAAATAGATTATTCCAGTTTATAATAATTACAGTCTTTTTATTTGTCCTTAAAGGACTATGAGTAAATTATATTAATCTGGTTATTTAATGGTTACATAATTAAATAAATTTGGTTTATTACTTCAAGGTTTTCTTTTGCTAATTGTAATAATTATAAGGGTTTTAACCCTGTCTTTTGTTTTCACAGGTACACCGTGTTAGTAAAATACTAAGACACAATTTCTTTTAGAAGTATACAATTTTGTTTATATTGCTCAGAATTGTATTTATTTCCTGTGAAATGAATTTAGTTGGTTCTTTAATGGTTTAAATGAACTAAATTATGGTTTAAAGAATTCTAGGTTAGGGTTTGTAGAAATAATCTCTGTCCTTCTTTTATCAATTATTCCAGTTTGTAAAAGCATTTCTTTTGATTTGTAAACAATAAATATTATTTGTGTTAATAATAATATTGTTTGTAAATACTGTATTCTCTTGATTTTATTTTTACATATATATATTATTAAATAAGACTGAGAATAGTCTATAATAGTTGAGTTTATTTAATAAGATTATTTTCTAAACTTGGTGGAATAAATAAGAACTTTCATCCTGTCAATAATCCTTACATCTAATTTGTCTGTAAGTGTGTAAGGACAGTTCTTTATTAAAATACTTTATGCATAGGTTACTACTGTCTGTTCATTATTTTAATGCTAAGAGAAATAATACTATAAGAGTTATTAAGTTCTCATTTATTATATTCCTTATCTTAAATTAGTTTATATTTACAATTTAATTAGGTTACCAATACTTACTTAGAGTTCAGATTGTTGCAGGTAAAATAACTATTAATATTAGGAAAGGAAGTAAACTAATAGAATTATATTTACATATTTACTTATCATAATAATAAGCATTCAACTGATATTTCTATTTCTTCTGTTCCAGTGTAGATGTATAGTTTATACAAGAAGATACTGTGTAAAAGAATGAATTACGTACTTGAATCTATTGCTATTAGTAAAATAATATGATACTATTCTTTTTCTAATATTCTAAATACACAGTCTAGTTCTAAAAATAACTCTACGAAACAAATTAATATTCTTTCTGGAAAAACTAATATCTATTGAAAGAAAACATTTCAATACTCTAAAAAAAAAAAAAACTCTATTCATTTCATGATCCTATCATACTTTATTCATTTAAACACACTACCTGTGCTAGAGTATGATCTGGTTTACTCCAAATGGGGAAAAACATAGGTAGGATTATTTTTCATCAAAGAACAGATTTAGCATCTAAAACAACTAAGAGATTTGAAGCTTAACAATTCACTATGTATCATATAAATCATTCATTATTTGTTCATACACAGATCTAAACTTTAACACAGAAATTAAAAGATAGTATAACCTATTTTTAAAGCTAGATGACAACAGCATTGGGAGGCCATTCCTCCCTACCAACTCCTGGAGAGTGCTCAAACAATGACTTGTTAGGACCCCTGAGCCTATTCCTGGTCTCTTTGGCTGGGACTAGGCGGAGCAAACAACAAAGTACTAGTCCAACAACTCAATACCAACTCTGCATACTACAGCAAGATCTTTCAGCTGGAAAGCTGTACTAGATCACTTTCCTGTAGTTTACCCCTTAAACACCTTCCACAAAACTTCCCTTCCCAATGAATTCCTTGAAGCACATTCACCTAAATGATTCTTCTCCTGGAATGAGCAGGCTCAACTCTCTTCAATGGGGTTTTTTAGTAAGATTTCCTAGGTCTTTTTGGGTTAGCTGTCATTAATTGAGACACCTGCTCTGATCCCAATTTCTTGGGGGATCATGACCCCAAATGTAGGGAGGTTGCCACCTACAACATAGGAAGAGTTTGAGGATGCTGACACTTGTCTATTTGCTTTCCACCTAGTCTCCTCCACCAAATTGACCAGTAACACTCTTTTTAACAGCTCTCCCAAGTTGTTGTCTCCACTTTTATTTAGTTAAAATTAAAATATTCAGAATTACATTCCACATCCTTGACTCTGTTGAGTCATTAGTTACAACTTTAACATAAAATTTAACATAATGTCTTGGAATAAAATCAAATAAGATAATATTATTTTGCAAAATTGGGGCATGTGACAGTTTTCCAAGAGCTACCACCATTTTTAATGGTGCCCATTAAAATTTTAATTTTAATTTCTACAAATTTTACATCTAATACCTTCAAAAAAATTGGAGAATAGAACTTCGGTTAAAATGTGACCATTGTATTCTAGCAAAACAACTTTATCAAACCCAACATCATCATTTGTATTAGTTCCACAAAATGCTTAATGATAGGTGGCAAGCTAAACAATAAGTCAGTAATGAACTACCACTTACCAGAAAGTTGAGAATTCTCAGCTGCACAAAAATGTGTCTTTGATTTCACACTTTTCTTACCAACATCACTGTCACTATCACTTTCAGTATCACTCTCACTTTCGGTCTCACACTCACTATCACTAACACTACTATAGTCACTATCTGAGCTCCTGCAATTCAAAAAAAAATTCTTCAAACACTATTCGAAAAATGAATTATGTATATAATACATGAGACTGCATTTCATATTCCTAGGTCAATGGATAAATAATCCATACCACTTGGACTTCCACCTTAATCTCTTCACTTTTCGACCATGTCTTTTCCCTCTCTACTTGTCCCTCCATCGCTTTGTATGTCTATGCTTGTTTCTTCTTGATGATTTATTCTTTCTTCTCCCCTATCATCTTCACTTGAAGTGCTAGTATTATATGATGAGGAAGAGCCTGAGTCAAACTCACTATCAGAAGTTCCTGAATCTAAACCAGTGTCTGATGAGGTATCTGAATCAAAATAATGACATCGCGTCCTCTTTCGCTGGTCCTTACGCAGCTTCCTATGATTTTTTCGGCCATCATCACTTGACATTGCTTCTTTTGTATCCTTATGTTTATTTCCTTTCTTTTTATTTGCAGATAAATCCAAATTTTCATATCTTAAAGGAATAAAAGAAAACCATTTATACAAATTACATTCAAGATATCAATCAAATAATTATAAAATTTATGGTCGGTTAAATATTCAACAATGGCATATCATGATGCTTACTGCTTAAAAGATAAATGTACCTTCATCAAATGCAACTATACTGTTATCTTTTCCTAGCAATATTTCACCACAATTAGAATTATTAACTAGAACAATAGGTCTTCCTTGATCTATAGTTGATATGACATGCTTGTTGTAGATAATAAGAAAAGGGACATTAATGATATGATATTAAAATAATAAATATAGATGGGGAGAGGCAAGATATCCACATTAGTTAGAGAAACGTTAGCCTCACCCCCTTAGTAGCATATAGACCAACTGAACTGAACTGAAGAGAATTTCCTACAAACAATTATCAGAATTTAAAAGTTCAAATGGTAAAAATACACTAGTGCGTGGCACCCAAAGAAAATAGCCCATTATTTCAAGGTAAAGGAATCTTGTATTTCTAAAATATGAAATTGTCATATGGTGACACTCATGAGTCATGGATAAAGAGAAAATATGCCGATCACAACCAACATGTAAAGATTCTTAGACAAACTCAAGTGAATACAAAAAATCATAAATGTCATTCAAGATATGGAATCAAGTATATACCCATCAAGATGAGGTGTTGTTGCAAAAGTAATAAATAAATGAGAACCATTGGTGTTCGGGCCAGCATTGTCCATTGATAGAATACCAGGGCCATCATGACGTAACTAAAAATTCTCATATATGATAAGAAATAGGGAATGTTCAATACAATTCTGACCATATATATCAGATTGTTCAAAGACAAGATGTTTTGAAAAAACATGTGCTAACTGACCTGCAAATTTTCCACCATATATCCTCTCTACCCCAGTTCCTACATAGAAAATCTTGCATATACTCTCTTGACATGCTAGAAAATCCAATCTGAGCCAAAAATATAGAAGACAACTCTGGACAATTATGATCATTAGAGGAAATTTGAGGTCTAAAATGGGCCTCCTAAGGAAAATGATAAATTATTAGTTAAAAAAATAAAATAATAGTTAAAATAATAAAATAATAGTTATTGATTTTGGAGGAAGAATGAAAAAAACTACTTTTTTTGTTCGTATTTTTGACATATCTCTGTGTGTTTTTACTCAAATTCTGAGTAGGAGAGCTTGTTGGATGCGGAATTTAATTATGCATCCAACGAGTACCCACACTGCATACTTTTGACAGAACCTGCTATCCCAAAAACAAGAAATACCTGAAAAAGCGTGATGATGACATCATCATCACATTTTTTCAAGTATTTCATGTTTTTGGGGTAGAAAGATCCATCAAAAGTTAACAGTGTGGGTATTCGTTGAATGCGGAATTAAATTCTGCATCCAACGAGCTCTCCCGCTTAAAATTTGAGTAAACAAACATGGAGATATGTTGAAAATACAAACAAAAAAAGTAGTTTTCTTTTATGACAAATATGTCAATTCAACCATTATGGTTGACTCATTTTATTGAAATTCTATTGGTTCTTGAATTCCAACTCACAAAATTTATTGTTGGCACGTTTTCTTATAAGGCCTATTTTAGACCCCAAATTTCCTCTAATGCAATTTCAGAGACACAAAATATTCCACAACCAGTACTTATTTGGAGTCTAGACTATATATTACCACCTCTCAAGTCTCAACACTATATCTACAAAAGTATATCCATCCGAACGATGCCTATTGACCAATCTAGATCTGACCTATAAGGAACACAAAAATTTCCCTTATGGTACTTGGCCTCTGAATTCTTTCCTAAAATTTTAGAAAATGAACTGGGAACAAGTGCCAAAATAACTGAACAGGATTTTCACTTACAAGCATAATATAAAACAAATGTGTCATAATATACAAGATACTTCTTACTGTAATCCTGTCAACAGTGATATCTGCTATTATTTTTTTCACTATTAACATGCATTCCTCATGGGAACTATTTCTTAATAGCCAACATGAAATAAATCAGTGCACTACAAATCAATAAAATTGATATTGTTGTTGAAATTTGGATCAGAATGGCGCTCCATATGGGTACAAGGAGGGAACCTCATATGGGTTATTTTTAGTGTGCTTTTATAGGATCCATCCACGTAACCTAGGTTCCTACCATTTCACTATAAAATTGACCACCCACAGAGCAGGTTCTAAGAAGAGTATTTACCATACTGTGAGGCATTGATTCTCCTCCATTTTTTCTTCAGTGGTGTCTAAGGAAATAGCCTCAACATAGGCCTCCTCACATAGATCTTGCAATTGCTTGACCTAGTTTTAAATGCACATCCTACACTATTAATCATTGGTCCATGTTCTTGCACACCTTCAGATCTCATTGACTATAAAATCACTACCATGAACAAATAAGAAAATGGACATTTATTTTACTACATCGAGATGGAAAGAATTTTTCATAAATGACATGGAAAGAATTTTTCACAAACGGATGGAAAGAGTATCTCCCATACAGATGCCATAGAAGGAAATCATCCAACCTACTGTGTATGCTAAATAGTATGCTAACTATTTGATATTGCAGCAATACAAGCTTGGAAATCTACTCTACGACCAAATGTTAATAGTCATATACAAACTAAATAGTTCAATAAAACTTTAGCTAGTAGAGTCAATAAAAACAAGCCTGTAATCTATCTCAAATCTCAATCACTGTCTAGTTGTACACCATTGAATGGAAATACCATCTCCCAACAAACACCCATCAAGGAAATCATCCATATGATAGTGTATGCATATCACAATTGAATGGAAAGAGTTTGTTGATCATTAGATATGCAACCAATCCAAGTTGGGAAAACTACTCTACTTCCGAATGATATAGTCAGATACAAACTGAATATGTGTATAGTCATGTTCAAGGAAAATTTTATCTAGGGGAGTCAACAAAACCAAGCATGTAATCAAATCAATCTCAATCATTATCTAGTTATAAGTTTTTCAATATATAAGTCACTTCTCCAGATTGTTGAATATGATTTTCAGTTGCAAGGACACCCTACACTCTTCTTCATTGGTCCATGTTCAAGGATGGCTTGGGGAATATTTAATTTACTATAAAATTACTACCACAAATAGGTTGGAAAATGGACATTCATTTTTATTACAGTAAAAAGTAAGCAATCTGCATAATTGAATGGAAAGAGTATATCCCAGACATATCCCATAGGAAAAATCATCCAACCTGTAGTATATGCATATCCTATGGTGGGCCCTGTCTCCATAAGTTACCACAGTAAAGACATTGTTGGTCGTTTGATATGCAACCAACTCAAGATGGACAATCCACTCTACCACCAAATGTTACAGTCGGATACAAACTCAATTTTGTATAGCCCTGTTCAGGTAAACATTTAGCTAGCAGAGTCAACAAAAACAAGTTTGTAATCAAATAAAATCTCACTCATTGTCTACTTATAAGTTGTCAAAGATATAAATGTCTTCTCCAGATGTTGAATGTAATTTTTAGTTGAGAGGACCCAGGTTTAAATGCAAACACTAGACTCTTCTTCATTTGTCCATGTTCTAGGATGGCTTGGGGAATATATGGAAATATCATTGAGTATTAAATCACTACCATGAACAAGTAAGAAAATGGACATTACTTTTGTTACTTCAAATTGGAAATGATTTTTCACAATTGAATGTAAAGTGTATCTCCCAGACATATGCCGTAGGAGGAAATCATCCAGCCTTGAATGTATGCATAGCCTATAGTGGATGTTATCTCCACCAAGGCAAAGACTTTGCTGACCGTTGATGTTCGATATGCAACCAATCCAAGCTTGGAAAACGTTATAGTCTGATATAAATTGAACATGTAAAAATGCTAGCTAGCAAAGTAAACAATAGCAAGCTTGCATTTAAATCAAATCAAATCCCAATAATTATCTAGTTACAAGAGGGGTAAGGAACTAGGGTTCAATTTTTGTTTGTTTTTTAAAGTTGGTGAAGTTAAATGCCCACTTACAATGTTGCTCATAACAGTTTCAGTGATCCTATTGCTTTTGTGTGATCATTTGTCCATGGACCTATTTCTTTCTTCAATCTTTCCTGCAATATTTTTCTGCCAGCAACACAGTTCTTGTAATATGGAGAAATATAATTTAAGCAACCTAAAAATATTTGGAGTTGTTGCTTATATATGATATGATCAGGAAATTTATCTGCAAATTCAATTGCATGTTCTTGTAGTTTAATTAGTTCGTTCTCAATTTGTTGGCCTAAGAATTTAATCTTAGTCTAAAATAATTCCATTTTAGTGTTTTAGAGGACTAATCTAGCATTAGATATCTTCTTTTTGAATCGATCAATATACTTGGCATGTTGTTGGAGATCTTCTGAATAAACAAGAATATCATCAATATAAACTGTTAGCCAATCCATACAATCTTTTAATACATATTCCATTACCTTCTGGAATTCTGATGGTGCATTTTTTAGACCGAAAGGCATGACTAACCTCCAATAATGTCGATGAGGGACAATAAAACTAGTTTTGTATATATCTTCTGGTATGATTCCAAGCTACCATAAGCCTGATTTTAGATCAATCTTGGAGAAAACTTTGGCCTTGGAAAATGTTTCCATCAAGTCTAATTTATTTGGGATTTGATACCTGATTCATTCTAGAGATTCATTCAAAGGTTTATAATTTATTACCATCCTAGGAGTTCCTCTTACCTTCTCTAAATATTTATCAACATAAAAATAAAAAATCCCCATGGACTGATATTTTGTAGAATCAATCCCTTTTCTTGTATCTCACATGTTTCTTGCTTACAGTAAGCTCTCATCATTTCATTCATTGGTACCGCTTGGCTGGTACTGGGAATATTTTCTTCATCAATTTTTTTATTATATGGCAGGGATACCCAATATTTATTTCCATGCCAAAATGGATCTGGCGTTTCTGCACAGACTGTGTCTTCAAATATTTTCTGAACTTCATTCTTTTTGTTCTACCATTCTGGACTAAGAAGCTGGGCTTCTATTTTTTTTTGAGCAAGGTCATTCTTGACAAGTTCAAGATCTTGAGTTATTCTTTCGATGGATCTATAAAATTCATAGGCCTTATGAACTTGTGTCGATATTTTTGGAATAGAATTAAATTCAAAGAATGCCTTGTCTTTTCCTATAGTGAACCAAATTCCATTCTTGCCAGTCTTTCTGTTCTTACTAGTTGTGTGTGGTTGGACTATGGAAAGGAATGGTGCCCACAGAAATAGATTCAATGCTTGCATAAATGATATAATATTTTATATGAAAATTTCTATTTTTCATGATTATCACAACATATGGGACATGATGTGTGATACTATTGGGCTTCGAAATTGTCTTTTATAATGATGTTATTTACATTAATTTCCCACCATATCTACCATAATTTAGTACATCTATGTTCACTGAGGCTATCTTTACTCTATTTTTATTAATGAAAACTCTTAAATGTAAAGAAAACCTAATCTACTACTTTTTTTATGTATTATGGTCCATACAACCCTTATTTTGGTACTCTGTTCGGTAGCTATTCTAGTCCTAAGTTTCATGCTGGGTTTGATTTCATGTTTCTTGTTAGTTCACTAAGTTCACTTGTCTTTGTCTTACGGCTCTTGTTGATCTCGTAATAATTTTATCTTTTGATTCTTTCTAGTCATGTTGATCCTGCAAATGGAAGAATCCGTCATGCAAGTGCCAAGAGGAAAAGCGAGCACACAATGGGAGAAAAGTAGGTAAATGAAGAAGCGAGAGCATAGAGAATAGGAAGCTCTAATGAGGATCGCGGCAATGAGGAAAGGCAGATCCAATTCAATCGAAGACATAGGTAGAAGAGTTAAAGCAGTGACAGGTGAAAGTCAAGGAAGACTGCAGAAGGACGAACCAACAAAAGACCAAGGACAATTTTTGGGGCTAGTTATGACCGACAAACAGGCTGAAAGATGTTTCCATGACTAGTTAAGGTTGTGTTTAATGTCATGCAGGACTTTTGTAGCTAATTTTGGCCTATAATTAATGTAATCGTAGATATTTTGTTGCTACTTGTGTCTATAATAACTGAGTAGTACTCAGTCAACCGTGCGCGGTCTTGTAAATACTATAAATAGGAGGAACCCATTATGTATAAGGGTTATCTTGGAGAGGTAGATTCAAGAATTAGGTTCAGTTAGCTTCAGTATTATTGAATGAAAAGAGGAGTCTAGTTAAGGTAGAAGGCTATTGAGCCATAGATCTGCAGCTAAGTGCGTAGACTGCTAGTAGAAGTAATCTATAGTTGAGTGCGCAGATGGTCAAGTAGAAGTAGATAGAGAGAAATAAATCCAGTAGGAGTAGATAGAAGCAATAAACCAGAGAGCATGAGAGTAACGATATTGATTCAGATAGACATATCTTAAGAGTAGTCTGCAAGTCCCAGACTACAAGGTTCTATAGTATATTTCTCATGCCAAATGAAGAGAACCTTGGTGGTTTTTCCCATATGGGTTTTCACATTATTTCATGTGTTGAATGATTGAATGCTTATGTGAATGTTGAATGTTTGCTTACATTTTATTGTTATAATTAATGTTGAATGTATGTTGCAATATTACCAATAAGTGAATGAATGAATGTTAAAGCATTGTCGACATGTTATGTATAAATTCCTAGTTAAATCTACTAAGTTATAATATAAGTCACACACTGTTCATTATAAGTAAGGAATCAGTTGCGCCACATGGTTGCGCAAGTTGTTAAGTGGTTATGGACAAGGTTCTGTCATGTGTTGGTTGTGGCACATAGTTTCACGTCTATCACATAGTAATAGATTCCATTGTTCTATCTTTATCGAGCACCTTGGTTGTGTGCCAAGGGACTATAATCCCTTGCCAATTATGGAAACATGGTTCTGGAATTTACACATTAAGATATTTCGGGTGAGATTGTGCCTATATTGCGGGTGTTTCTGACTGAGCTTGCTTTGTTGAGTCGATATTTTGGTGTCTTGTTGGTATTGTGTTGTTGTTGAACCTTGGGTCATGTAAGTAAGGTGATAGAGGCCAACAAATGGTCCCATTTCGGGGACCATTAATAATTTGAGTTGAGGGAAGTATTGTGGCATTCGACAAAGAGCGAAATAGAGGACTGGCTAGAGTCTAAGACGCTAGCATGTGCACAAGGAGAGAGTGTAGGATCACGGTTAAGCGCAAAGAACTGGTTATACCGATACATATATTATGATATTCATGATATCTTCTTTGCATATTTCCCTATTGTGTTGCATGAGTGGTTGTCAATATTGGCGACTAGGAAGAAAAATTTCCAGATACGAGAAGCGGTTGAATGGGATGATCAGTTGGTTCGTGAAATAACCAGTGTAAGTAACACCATCTCTAAAGATTTTGAATTTTGGGTTGACAGTATTTTTCAAGGGTATATTACTGAGTTTTCAGTAGAGACTATAACCTCATATAGTGAGGCTAAAATAATTTTTTTCCAAGGACCCCGAAGAAGGTATTTGTTATCTATCAGCACATGGATAAAGATGCTAGTTTATGAGAAGGTTATCTTGTAGTTGAGTAGTTGAGACGTGTATCCAAGCATAGGGATATGTCATGGAAAAGCTATAGAGAAGAGGGGAAATGGTGAGCTAAGATGTTCCATGGAAGTATAAAACCTGAACTAGAAGCAGTATTCCTAAGGAGTGGAAGGAGATTCAGGTCTAGGAAGAGGAGAGAGAAAATTCCTAGTCTGTTTGAAGAAAGTGAGCATGAACTTCTGTTGCAACTAGACGAAGGGTCTTACGATGAAGAGGAAGAATATCATCCAATATCTAAAGCAGAAGAGTCAACAGAAGTTGTGGAGACACCAAGATCAGGGCGTGACTACATCACACCCAGAGTATTGCTAGAGGTAAGGTCTAGAGCCTCATCTCTTGAAAGAGTTGTTAATACTGACCATGCTAGTACTATGACTAGCATGCAAGAAGGTACACCTCCACTAGAGTATTCATTAGATAACCCTAATGCCAACTCAATGGCTAGAGAAGATATTAGACTACCCACATTCAATGGGAATGGAGTAGAGGATCCAGAGCAGCATTGGTTCCTCTGTGAAGTTGTGGGGATGGTTCTCCTTGTTCATAATGAGGACCTAAATAAAGAACAAATGATCATGGCTCTGAGGGGTCATGCCCTAGACTGGTTTATGAAGTTTTGTGTAGTACCACCAGGAACACCACTGAATAGCCTTAAATAAATATGACTCACAATGATCTGTGAGTTCAAAAAACCTAAATCTGAGTCACAATGCATCACTGAGATAAAAGAGATAAAACAATCATTGGCAGAGTCCATATAGGATTTTGAACAATGTTTTAAAAGCTTGATGGAAAAAGTAAGTTTCCAAATGTCAAATGTACAACATAAAGATTATCTTATTGCTACGTTGTTACCACACATCTGAGGCCCATTGATGCAGCAAAATATAGAGTCACAGATAGAAGCAGTAGAATTGGCAATGAAGCTGGAAGCTTCACCAATCGATGATGGTACAACAAGAATGGTGCAGATTTAGTCACAGCTGGCTAAAATGATGATACAAATTTAGGATATCAAGAAGGGAAAGGAATCCAAAGAATAATTATGGTGTACAAAGTGCAGAACGGATGGACACACCAAGGATAATTCTCCAACCTACATGAACTATATCTCATTGGGTGTGCCAAACCCATTGGGTTCCCACGTACTACCCTGGTGCTGCATATGCCAGTCTAGAGGACATCGCGATGATGAGTGTCTATACCTGCAAAAAGTTGTAAGTACCCCAACAATATTTTTCTATAAAAATTTTAAGTCAGTAGGCCTTGAATAGAAGGATAGCAGAGCATACCAGCTCCGGAAGGAAAAGACGATTGACACCTAATTGATGAAGAATGATGGGAAACCTCAGGATGAAATACCGCAAACCTCCTATCAGTCTACACAATTAACACCCAATCAGTATCAAAACTAGTATTAGCCACAGTATGTTCCACAAAATCAATATCAAGCGCAATAGCAGCAAAATTAGTACCCCCCGTAGCAACCACACCCATAGGGAAGGGGTGGTGGAAACTTGAAAGGTCGAGGAGGAAGAGGATTTGGTAGATGAATAGGTCAGGTTACATGCTATAACTGTTGACAGTTGGGGCATTATGCCATATATTTTCAGGAACCTACAAAGACATGCTCATATTGTAAAGCGCATGACCATAATGTAGAGTAGTGTCCGCAGTTGCACAACAGAATTTGAGACCAAAATCCGATAGCTTCCATGTCTAAAATTCGACAATAACCTATCGGGTATTTGAAAACCTCAATATTTTTGTTGTCGATGGCATAACGTCAGATATTCGACGACAAGCCAAGGCCGTCAAATTTCCTACAATGAGGTTTTCAGACGAGGGCCCCCGGATGTCGAAAATGCGACGACAATCTATCGTCGGAGCCACATCAACTTCGTCGAATTGACATGAAATCCGAAAAAAAATGCTAGGCATTGAAAATCGGATAACCAACAGGGTACTATATATTAATAATAAAAAATCTATTCATCAAACATTGTATCTACTGATCTAAAAACTGCTTGAGAAAGAAAAACATGTTGATTCCTACTTGGAAATTAACAATCCGAGTTTGACAAAGGACTGATTGAAAGTTTCAAGCTGATCATTTTGTACCTTCTGTATACTATCTGCACTACCAAATACCTTATGTACCTTCTGCATACTATATGCACTACCAAATACCTTCTATACCTTCTGTATACTATCTGCACTACCAAATACCTTATGTACCTTCTGGAAAAAAAAATATTTTCATTCCAAGAACAAACTATAAATATTTTAAAAAAATATTGGTTAAAATGGTCCTGCTTCTATTTTTTTGCATGATGGGCTTGGAAGAATTGTTATATTGTTATCAGAATCAAGGTGAGTCTATATTTGGCATGTTGGAGACATTTACCACCATACACACTTATTTTGGTCAATTTAGCCTAGTTAAACCACTATCCTAAGTTTTATTGACTTAATTGACATCGGAGGAGCACTGTATGACATCAGCATGAACACACCCACACCTACCTTCAGTCAAGGAGTCCTACTAATCCTTCTCCTTCATTCGAGGAGGATAACTGGAGCACTCTGGGGGTGATCTAAGTGTCATAAATGAAATTAATTGATAACTAATGGTTACAATCAGTTAAACAGAGCAGTGAAGGTGCCTCCATTCATTAAATTTATTATTTAATTAATATTTAATGAACTGGAGTCAACAAGGGCGCCTCCAACCACCTCTAATGGTCAATTAGACTTCAGTTAACCTCATCGGGGTTCATTAGAGTTAATGATGCGCTACCACTTATTGGTTGGCATGTAGTGACATGTGTCTGAGCTATTTCAGTTAGACTCAATCATCTATTTCACTCTGACCTCAGTTAGGACTCAGTTGAGTCAATTAGGGTTTTGATCAGTGATTAACTGGTGTGTTCACTGTGGCTTATAGTCAGTTAATCTAAACTCATTCATTCAATTCGAATGACCTCCTTGGGAATTCGAATTTTCTTGGAATTCATGCATCTTGCATGATTATTATATTGTATCATCATTCTTTCATTTGACTATACATAGCTACTACTTCCATTGCAGCACCATTTTGCCAATTTTTTGCATATTTGTCTGTATTGTTTGTGAGACTGTGTTTTCTGTTCCTAGACCACTATGAAAAATTAATATGGTATCAGAGCTCATGGTGGGACAAAGCTTAGATCTCTCAAAAACAAGGTTTTTGACAGATCTTGCATGAAAAATTGAGCAAAAGCCCAAAATTCCAGCACTCCACCAGAAGCCAAGGCTTACCACTTAATACCCCAAGTAAAGGAATTGTTGGTCAAGCTGGATTGATCAACTATGCTAGGTGTGATGAAAGCATAAAATGTGCAGGCTGTCTGACCTTACAGTACCCATTTTTTTGTGATTTACAGGTTTTAACAGGTGAAAAGCATTCGCTCCAGCAGTTTTAGATGGCTTCTTCCATAGAACTCTTGACTTTGTTCAGTTTACATTTATGGAAAGGAGACCTGAAGATCCAGCTACGTGCCAGAGGAATCTATAGGGTCATGACTATGGACACTGAAGAAGAGCCTGCTTCTATGATAGACAAATATAAATTCTTGAACAAGAAAGATGAAGCATTCGGATTCTTGTGCCTCTCTGTTTCCCAGGATCTTCTTTTCCATCTGTCGGGATTGAAGACTCCAAAGGAAATCTGGGACAAATTGGAAACCCTGTATGAAAAATAGGATGATTTGAGAGTATACCATCTTGAGAATGAGTTGATGTCTCTCCAGCCTTCCAATTTCGAGACCTTAAATAATTTTTTCACAAAGTTCAAGAACATTGTCTTACTATTGAAGCAATGTAAGGTGGAGAAGGAGGATGATCAGCTCATCCTTTCCATACTCTCCAAAATTGGAGCTGATTATTTGGTACTTGTCTCTACATTCCATGCAGGGAAGCTCACAACCCCTGGATGGAAGATTCCTTCACTCAATGCCTTCATTGAGTCCCTAACAAGTGAACATGATAAGCTTGTCCAAATGGGGATCATTATATCCTCCCGTGATCAAGCCCTCCATGTCCTAGGGCCAAATATATGAAGGGTAAAGGAAATTAGCAGAAGAATCCAAAAACCAAATTTGAATCTCCTAAGCCTAAAGTTGAAAACCAGCAGCATGAAGAGTCTTCTGGCTCAAACAAGAACAAAGGAAAAGGGCGTCATGGAAAGGAACAAGTCAAGTGTTCATATTGCGAGAAGGGATTCCACCTTGAACATGCCTGCATGAAAAATAAATTTGATGAAGCTACCTCTCTCCTTGAGAGAAATCACATCAATATTTTGGAAATCTTTCAGAGGAGAGATCAGCAAGATCAGGAACCACAACATGAAAGAGGTCATACCCTCATGGAAAGCATTTCAAAGTCCAAAGCACTCTTGATAGATTCTAGAGATTCGAACCACATGATGGATTAAAGAGACTCCTTCTCATCTTTGGAGACCAGCAAATCCATTCCCATCCACATGGGAGATGACTCCACAATAATATCCAAAGGACAAGGTACTGTAGATCTTGAGCATGGTTATTTTTCCAATGTTCTGTATGTACCATCTCTTGCATCAAACCTCATAAGTGTTTATCAAATGACACATACAGGAGTTTCCAAGAGAGTCTCCTTTAGCCCGAATGATGTATAGATCACAGAACTTGCATCCAGAAAACTTGTAGCAAAAGGCCTTGCAAACCATCGTGCAAAATCCTACGAGTTCTCCCATTTTGTGGCGGATACAAAGCCCACTGCATTGCTGACTCATGGAAATAAAGTTAGTATACTATGGAATGAGAGGTTCAGCCATTTAAAATTCAAATACTTGCATAAATTTCAGAATATTTCTATGGTTAAAGGCCTCCCGGTCATCAAAGCTACCACTGGAATTTGCAAGGGTTGTGTTGTTGGAAAGCACCCTAAGCATAAGTTCGATCGAGGGAAGGCAAGCCGAGCATCATGCATCTTGGGATTGATACATTATGATGTCAGAAATCCCATTCCTATCACATCCATGAATGGATCAAGGTACATTCTAACTTTCATTGATGACTTTTCCAGATACATAATGGGTCTCTTTTATCAAAAAGGAGTCGGAACTCTTGGAAAAATTCACTAAATTGAAGGCCTTGATTGAGAATGCATCTGGCCAAAAGATCAAGATATTGAGATATGATAATGGTAGGGAGTGTGTTAGTAATGATTTAGTGCATATATGTTCCCAAATTGGTATTCATATCTATCATTCCGTCCCCTACACTCCCCAGCAGAACGGTGTAGCGGAGAGGAAGAATCGGTCTTTCAAGGAGATGACCACCTGTATGTTGGAATCAAAGAAGTTGGCTGCAAATTTGTGGGCGGAAGCCACACATGATATAGAATATATTCAGAATAGAGTGCCACATTCATCTGTGAAAGGGAAGACCCTTTCTAAGCATACTTCAGACACAAGCCAGATGTGTCGAATCTGCAGGTGTTTGGGTCCACTGCATGGGCCCGAATTCCACTTGATAAAAGGAGGGATTTGCAACCGCAAAGCATAGAATGTATGTTTATTGGATATCCTGATAAATCAAAATGTTTCAAGCTTCTAGATATCAAAACAAAATATATCATCATTGAAACGAGTGTCAAGTTCGATGAGCCTCTTCAGGAGGTAGAACTAGTGAAGGAGAAAATTGTTGAATTTCCTTCCTATTCTACTGAATATTTGGATAATGTAATTGGTGGTGATGACCCTGATTTGGATCCTCTAATTTTTTATATCAGTGTACACAAACATCAGATTCTGAATCAGAACCTTAAGTACAAAATCATCTCCCAAATTGGGCCCGATAAACACTCTCCTTCGCAAAAGATAACATTGGAACTCCGGATGATCCAAGGAGAACCCGGTCCGATTTCCAAAGAGAAGGTATTACGCTCTCTCGTCCTGATCATTTTCTATCCAAATATTGTTATTTGATGATAATTTCATACCCTAACTCTTACTACCATGCTCGGACAGATATGAGATGGAAATTTGCCATGGATGAAGAGATGAATTCTCTTCAGAAAAACACCACTTGGCAGCTAGTTTCTCTTCCTCCGGGTAGGAAATTGGTTCAATGAAAATGGGTGTTTCGGACCAAGGTTGCTGCAGATGGAAGCACCTAAAAATATAAGGGAAGGCTGGTGGAAAAATTTTTCTCCCAGGTCCAAGGTGTGGACTACCATGGGACTTTTGCACCAGTTGCAAAAATGGACTCCATCCGCCTAGTTTTGGCAATTTCAGCATCTAAGCACTGGGAAGTGCATCAAATGGATGTTAAGTAAGCCTTTCTGCATGGAGATATTCATGAGGAGATACATGAAGCAGCCTGAGGACTACATTTCTGACCCATCTTTGGTTTGCAAGCTAAATAAGTCACTATACGAGTTAAATAGGCCCCAAGAGAGTGGTATTCCAAGATGGATGCCTTCCTTCTCTCGCAAAACTTCCAAAAGTGTAAATCAGATCCAAATGTGTATATACAGCAGTCTCATGGTAATTTTATTATTATTGTTTTATATTTTGATGAATTAATGATCACATGTAGCACATTTGCTTCTATTTCATCCATCAAAACTACTCTCCACAATGCATTTGAAATGAGCGATTTGGGGCTTGAAATTGAGCAAAATTCTAATGGGATAATGGTCACTCAGTACAAATACATATCATACAGGTTAGTAAAGTTTAACATGGCTGAATGTAAGGCTGCTCCATTCCATTTCCTTTTAGGGATCAGCCTTGAAGAAGGAAAAAGCACACCTCCCATGGACTGCACTATTTATCAACAACTGATTGGTAGCTTGTTGTCTTGAATCATTCTCAGCCTGATATCTGTTATGATGTGAATGTTGTATCAAGATACATGTAGCAGCCCCATGATATTCATTGGTAAAAATACAATAGAATCCTCCAGTATATTCAGGGAAATAGGACTTACATCATTCACTATGATGCAGACTCCGAGCTAGAGCTGGTTGTGTAGCAGGGATTTCTCCTTGCTACAGGGGCAGGAATGGCTCCCTTCTGTCTATAGGATAGAAGGGTAGGTTCCTTCTTGTAAAAAATCTGAAAAGAAAGTGGAAATAAAATAAATAGCATAAAGAAGAGAAAAATATGGAATGGCTGGAAACCCCTCTACAAACACTGTTAGGGTTAGCTCCAACAACCTGCAAACAACTATTAGAAACTAAAAAAACTGTAAAAACATGTTAGAAATCAAACCTGCAAAGAGACATGGGTCAGAAAATAACTAAACTACTAAGAAAAACACATAAGAAAAGAATTTTATACCTCTGCTTTGGTGAAATGGGCCACCATGCCCTGGCTGGAAGGAAGCACCTCTCTATCTCACTCAGCAATGGAGGAGGAGCTTTGGCTCAATGGGGGAATGTGAGTGGAAGAGAGGGGGATGTGGGTGGCTTGAGAGGCAAAGATGTCTCAAGGCATCCATGGGAATCATAACAGTATGCAAGAGAGGAGTGTTTTGAGAGTGAACCCCCACCCTCCTTTTATAGCATTTTTTGGGGTTTTAGGGTTTTAAGCCCTTGGTCTGGGCTTTAGCCCCTTTTTTGGGCTTTTATCCCCTTTCACCCTAATTTTATCTCCTTTTAGGGTTTTAGCCCCTTTTTGGGGGCTTTAGCTCCTATGACAGTATTTTAGGCTCCTTTTTGGGGTTTTAAGCCCTTTTCTTCATCCTTAAACATTTTTGAGGGTGTGGGGGTCTAATGGAGGGTCGTGAAGTGGTGTCCTTGGGTGGTGTAGGTCATGGAGAGATTAGTGAGGGATATTTTGGGTTAATAGATTGCCCCTTGATGTGTGAGGGTAGGAGCTCATCGTATGGCCGACGAACATCATAGGATTTGCTGCGGTGAGGTGGTGCTTCTGGGGCTGGGGCATGGTGGATTTTGGTTTTTGTATTGATATGGTTCCCATCAATGGCTGAGATACAAATAATGTGTGACATGTATATGGACGAGGCAGGTATCCCCATGCTCATGACAAATGTCAAAAGAATAATTTGATCTATGCTCTAAAATACAAGATCCAATCATATACAACTGATGATACAATAATGGTTTCCTCAATGTGAGGTTGAATACAATACTGATCTGGTACATTGGACCCATGGCATTCTCATGGAATGCTATATCTTCATGACTGACGGTCTATTGGATCTGGAGCAGTACATAGCTGTATGGACTCGATGATTGAGAGTCAGAGTCTCTGTGGTACAACTATGTTGCATCAATCATAAATCTATATAGAATCACTGTTGGGCTTCTAAACACTGTCTCCAATGCAACCTGGAAATCACAAGGGACATAGCATGTTTAGGTCCCTCAAATAGACTCATCAATGTTCTAGATTCATGTGACATCTGGGGTCTTCGACCAAGTATTGTGCGGACCAAACCCTGTACGAATCGACCAAGTATTGTGTGGACCAAACCCTGTATGAATCTCAATGGTGTGATGATGTAGTTGGAGTCGAGCACGTGAGAAACAACCATCCCGAGAGGCACTAAGGACTCCTCCCAAGTTTTCCAAGGAACTCATCAATGAGGTTAATGAAACCAGGATACAGGGACCTCTAGATCTATCCTCTGGAATATATGTGTTGTCGTTAATAGAGGGAGACCTGCCCCTAGTCAAGGCAATGATGTTTCCTTGACCAGGAGCACGAGTGAGATAACCAAAAGGTGTGAGACAATTTGCGGACTGACCCACTGAATGGGGGGGGGCGGGGAGGGAAAGAATTGAACAGGGGTAGGGGGAGCGTGGTAGACTCAAACTTCCTTTGTTCAGAGTAAAATGGCAAGGCAAACTAGGCAGCAAATGAAACTTGACTCATGGGAATGGGATCATAGCTGTAATACCGAGAATTCCACTGCAAATGGGAAATACTTGGAGGAGGTAGACACTTTTGATATTGATGGGATCCAAGGAAGACACATTGGAGAGTACTCTGAACAAAGGAGACCCAAAGGGGGAATGCTTCCAAACTGTTTTCTATGGGGTTGTGTCTAGGGACACCGTTATGGTACAATCTTATGGATTTTTGGTGAGCCTGAGAAGGTAAATGCTCGATGGTGCTTTCAATTTTAGAGAGTCTGATAGCACAAAGAAGACTCCACTGGGGGCTCTTTTTCATTGGTAGTCTCTCGTGCCTGAAAAAGGATAAAAGTATACATAGGAGAGCTCGCCCATCATATAGGGGATGAGAGACTTCTTTACCATTGGTAGTCCAATCAGGCCGAAAAAGGTTAAACCTATACTGACTGGATGGTCATTCAGATATTTTTACAATCATGAACGAAACCAAGTTTGCTTGGCAATATTTTCTTGATGAGAAGGATAGAAAAGAGCTTAACGACAACCCGTGGTGAGATTTTTTGCAAAGTGCGGCCCCTCTGCCCGAGAAAGCATAAAAGTATCCAAAGGGGAATGGTCTTGGCTTGAGTGTGCCAAGGAAGTCCTTTTCAATTGATGGTCTACATGGTCCGCAAAAGGAGGTAAACAAGACGATGTAGATGCCCTTTCCTATACTTTAGCGAGCGGGAAAGGAAGCAGCTGCACTCGGAAATCTTTTCATTGTTTTTAAGAGTCAGAAAAGAGCCTAAACGAAACTCCAGTGTGGTCAACCGATTGCGGTGGCACAAGTGGTGCCCCATGTCAGGACGGTGGACAAAGGTCCAAAGGTCATCTGTGTAGTATGGATGGAGCAGAAGGCTCTCAAACATACCAATACATGCATGGGATAAATTGCGGCAGAGGCTCATGAGTCGGTGCGACAGAGGCATGCAAACCGAGGTGGCTCTTGGACAGAGGTTAGGAGAGCGTGTGCATGTTGTGGTGGATGGACTTGACTGCATGTGATGTGAATGCATGTTTGGGGGCACTTCTATGCCAAATACATGCAAGAAAAATAAATCATTTTGTCGACAGTGGTCGAGAGGTCCACGTGAGGTGTGGTGGATAGAAAAGACAACTATGTGTTAAAATAAAAAAGGGCATTCCTTAATGGGCGGTGGACCGAAAACTCGCATGATTAGCGGTAGGGGAGTGTGATACAAGAATAGGTCCGTAGACGCTTGCATCGTCATGTAGTGGCTCGTAAATCGAGGTGACTTGTGGGAAATGGTCCCAAAATTTACTTGTTAAACATGAGACGATGGTATCATAAGTGTAAATTTGAGCCCGGAGGTGTGAGAGGTGTCTCGAACCAGTTCCGAGTGAATTTGGATTGGTAGCTAATGGTGCTACCCCTGACTTGTGGTGAAAAAAAATGTTGAAAGACAAGAAAGGGAAAAAAACTACGCTATAAGGGACTGATAGTGGTTATATCAGGCATAGACTCTCTTGAGGTGGAGCCCATTGCGCGGCTTCTACAAGATTCGACCATTTGAGTCAGCAAAGAGGTATGCCCCCTTGCTGAGCGAAGGTCATTGGAAAGGTGGGATGATGAAATCTAGTCTTTTATGGGAAGAACTGGTTCCACACTATGTTTTAAAGGGAATGGGGTAAAACCGAAGGTGGTATTACATATATCTCCATCATTGCGTAAGTGGTGCCGAGATAGATCAGGTGGATCTTCCACAACCGATGAGAAAGAAGGGAAACTGGTGCTAGAGATCATGTAAATGGTATTGGTTATGGTTTTTGTGGCCTTGCCCCTAGTCTCTGTTGGAGGAAGAGGGGCAGGCCTAGAGATAGGAGGAGTCTTTGATGGACCTGGAGGTAGGTGCAACATCATCTCAATTGGATGGACATGAGTCAACACATCCTAGGGCCTTAGAGGTAGGGTAGGTGGTTCAAGGTACCACGCAGGATATCCCAGTGTGAAATCCTGTAGATTGAGGGTTTCCAAGGAAGACTTACTTATGATCCCGGATGGTAGGAAAAGGAAAAGGAAAAGAAAAAGGAAAAGGATCGTGTTGATCGGGAATGAATCCCAATGTTTCCTTGGTAACTGAGGTTGTGGCTGTGGTTGAGGAAACAATGAAAGGAACAGGTCTGATGGACCATCGGTGATGGTGGAGACAATAGGGTCAGTTGAAATGGACATCATGTAAATGGACATGGTGTCCAAAGAAGGAGGTGGGGGGTGAACTTCTTCGATCAGAGTGATCTCAGATTCAAGGGAATGCTTTTGAAGGTTTGCTAGAGCCATTCGATAATTGGACAAGTCTTGGAAATGGTGAGAATAATGTCCATACAAACCGTAGAGAGCACAAGCATGGTTTGTTCTCAATGACTTGTTTCTGACTATTGGCGCGGTTGGAAGTTCAACCACGGGGAGGTTTTTGGTTGTGTCCATGGCATCCAAATGCGCACGGATCATTGGAATCTCAGGGCAGTTTTGAGTTGGATGGCCCTATTGTTCACAGATGGCACAAGGTGGGATCTGTCGAGGTTCTACAATTGCTTTGGAATTCTTGGCCCTATCCCTTTTCGGGTGGGGCGGTGCAGGTGAGGGTGCAGTGGTTGGTTTTTGTGGACTAAGTGGAGGATGGGAATCGACCGCAATGGGCTACACAGGTGTTAAGACTACCTGGGGTATCGATGGTTGAGTTGGTCGATCAATATACCACACCAAAATTCCCAATGTAAAGTTGGGTAGGTTGAGGGTGGCCATTACTAGCTTCCTCATGACACCAGATGGGGGAAAGAGGAAGGGAATTGTATGGACTAGTGAGGAGCCTAGATAAGTCCCTCCTGGTTGTATGCGGGGGTGCGGTTGTGGTTACATCTACGCGTAATGTTGTGGCTACGGATGATGTTGTTGCTACTGTTGATGTTGCGATTGCAAAAGGTGTTGTGGTTGCGGTTGGGGCTGCGGCTGCTGTTGTTTTTTGGGTGTAGCGGTGCTGGATGAAAGCATGCACAAGTCCGTAGTCTCATTTTGTGTCGATGGTGGTGACACTAAGGGGAAATGAGCCATCATGGTGGTATCGAAAAACAACCTAGGGCCCACATTCAACAATGGGGAGGCTGATGTGTTGTCAACCATGGTGTTGATTGCAAGGATGACATTGGTGTGTATGGTCGTCCCTTATGGCTCAATGGTGGTGATGGTAGGGATAACATTGGTGGGTGTCGTTAACCCTTGAGGATCATGATAAGTGAGTTGATCAACCGTCACGATCTTCCCTTCATGAGGGAACATCATAAGACAGAAGAAAGTTGATGCAACCATTCTCATGGCATACATATAACTTCTTCCGAGGAGAAGGTTATAGTCCAGTTGAGAATTGATGACCTCTATGTAGATCAGCACTGTATTCTCAGCTAATGTGATGGGGACATGCGGGAGGATTCCTTGGGCTTTAGTGGGATGGCCATCATAAGCCTGCATAGTTGTGGAGGATGGTTGCAGAATTGGTGATCCCAGTTTCTTCCAAACCAAGGTAGACATAACGCATGTAGATGCCCCCTCATCTACTATGCACCGGTGCACAACCAAATTCTGGATAGATATTGGGATTTGGAAGGCGATGGTTGATGGCATGCATGGTTATCCATTCTCCATGTCAAACATGATCAACTTGGAGTCGGAGGGGTCTACGGCACCAAGGGCAGCTAGTAATGCTTTCCGTTGTTTTGGGCATGTTTTGAGTACCTCCAGAGCAAACATGGCCATTGGTGTTTAGGCCAAATCATCCATAATGCTATATCTAAAAACAGCTCTAGCTATGGCATTGTTGGCCACTCGGTGTATGGGGGGGCGGGGGAATGGGGGTAACTGAAGAGGCAGGTTGACTATTTTAGATGTTGATTCCGCTAATGTGTCAGTGGGTTTGGTATTGTTGCCATACTGATTTCATCTAGTCTATAGGTTGACCTCTTCAGTTTTCATAGATAGGAAGTGGTGAACACCTATTTCTGCCATGGGAGGTGCCCCCAGAGCATTGGGATTGGGTTGGGGATGGGGTGCGGTTTCCACCAACCCTTGTACTGGTAGTGGGTTCTGGAACACCATAGGAGGAGGTCCTTATGGTTCTAAGTTGGGTTTGCTTTGGTTCGTAGTGTTGGCGGCCTATTGATCCTCGTTTCGAATGGCCTGCTTAGCATGAACCATGAGGGGACACTCGAATGTGTAGTGCTCGTAGACCTCACAGAGAGTGCACGGCTGGTTTGTGCGTAACGGGGTGTTGCATCTTGGTGCATTTGGTTGTGGGGGCTTTTGGGCGCGTCGGTTTGCTGCGGCATTGTTGGGAGGGTTTGGTTGTTGACCGCCTCCCTGTGGTTGGTTATTGGCTTGGTTTCGGGGCCGATTTTTTCTAGCTTTCCCTTGTTGATTGTTGGGGGCGGGTTGGTTGGGACAGTTTTGTTGTGCAAATACTTATCCCAATAGAGTGGGTGGAGTAGGGGCAGGGGCTTGAACTACTTGCACTAGTGGTGCATAATAAATTTGGGTGGGTGGAGGTGCGACAAATGTGGGCATTTGCCCCGCGTATTGCTATGTCTGCCATGCCAAGGACTGAGCCTACTGCAGTGGTGCAGGTTGTGAGTAGGAAGTTGTTGCTCCAGATTGGGACATCATTCTGGCATAGTCCAGAGTTTGGTTTTGGTAGGAAACAATAGCAGTGTTTCTTTGTTGTGTTGGAATGACAGGTGGTGTCGGACAGTGTTGTGGCTGTTGGGAGATCGAGCCTATGATGCCTTCTATAGCATGAGATGCCCCCAGTGCATCTCGGTAGGAGGTGTTTGGACGAGGGGCATCTGGAATGATTGTGTACAGATATCTAGACTGGGGCGTAGATAAGGTCAAACTGTTGGGATTTCAGTATGGCCTCCTCTTCAGATTGGGGATGTTTAAATGCGACGTCCTTTGCTATGGGCAGGAGCAAGGTCTTTAGGAACCAATCCAAGAAGATCCTGTCATCAAGTTGGATTTTACATAAGCTGCAATGTCTCCGCCACTCATGGATGTGGTCAGTTATATGTGTTGCAGTGTTTTGGCAACAAGATAACATGATCTCCACTCCTTCATCATATCTGATGGGGAGTTGGAAATACTGTAGGAACATGAAAGCTAAGGAGTTAAAATCTGGATATTTGCCCTGTGGTAGCTCAATGTACCATTTGGTCACGGCACCTGTAAGGGTGCATTGGAATAGCCTTAGTCTGATGGAATTGTCTACGATGTTGTTGGACGAGCACCATAAATGGAATGTCATAATATGGTTTTTGGGACATTCCCCTACCTTTCCTTCAAAGTTGGAGATGTCTGATGGCAGTTTAGTTTGCATTGGAGGCCAAAAATCTTGATGGCGAATGGGGTTGTTTGTTAATCGAGCCAAATCAGGCAAGTTAAGATGAGCCATGAAAGGCAGATTTGACTCGAGGTTTATGTGAGATGGGGGAGGGATTGTGGTGGGGTTTGCAGGTGCATAATGTACCTACATAGCCGGGGGTGCTGGTGGTGCCATTGTAGATGGGCCAATGCTCCCAAGTGTGGTGTGCGGGGCAGTGTGGATGGATAGGCCACTACCCCCATGTGTGACAGTAGGGGCAATGTAAGTGGATGGTACATTTCCCCCCTATGTGGTAGCAGGGGCAGTGTGTGTGGAAGGACCACTGCCCCCAAGTGTTACAAGTGGGCCAACTTGGCTGGTCACTATGGGTGGTGGTAGCTGACTGATGACAGTTTGCATGAATGTGCTTAGGCCACTTGTAGGGTTGTTGGTGACAGGTTGTGATGTGTACATGGGTCCGCTTACTATGTCTATGCCAAAAAATGGATCCAGATTTGCACCAGCCATGGGGCTTGATGGTGCTGTGTGGAGGTCTGGTTCAGACTGATATGGGCCTGAATCTGAATCAGAGGCCATGTGGCCTTCTGATGGTGTGGGAGATTGCAGAGAATGGTTTCGATGGTGCTAGTTGAGTGTTTCAAATTCTGGTGGTTTGCCTCTTAGGCGTGAGGAAGAGTGTGAGGGATCAATTGTGTTAGATGTTTATCAAATTGATGGGAATGATGTTTGGACCTTGATTTCAATGGCTTCCTATTGGCTATAGCTGGTCAGTCGGCCACCAAGACTGCCAGAAGATAGTGCTTGGCTTTTTCCTCATGGGCGTTTCTACTCAATCAGTGGGGGTCATTTCCCGTTTTGCTTGGAAATTCCTCTCAGCGGCTAGCTACTTTGGGGTTCCCATGGTACTCCTCAAAATGAGTTTCTGGGCAGAGCCCAAGTACTTCCCACGATTGAAGCAGTCAGGGATGTATGTCCTCAAAGACTGTAGATTTGTTTGAACTTAGTGTAAATTGATAAATTTTAAGGCTCTCTCAGTGTCATGAACTGAGTTCGGTTGATTACTTTGTATGGTGTATTTTTTTTTCTATCTTCCTAGTATTAGGTGGCTGCAAATGGTTTATGAATTCATCATATTGTGGTAGAGTTCATATCATTGTTGTGCAAGCATTGAGTAATCAGAAATTTGTAAATAGATACATTTTTAACACTGAATTTTGATGGCCTAATGAGATGACTACCTTACACTGATATTCCTCTTCAACCAAGAGAAGGTGCTGGGCTCTCAACACAATGGGACTAAGCCCATCCGCAGATCCACAAGTCACCTTCCGGATGCAAGGTTGGTCAACAAGGAGGACGCTTAGCGTCGTGAGAAGCCCTCCTTCTTTGCCCCCTCTACCTTCTAGGTCATTCAGTTTTAATGGTTTAGAACAATATTCAATGAAGGGCCTAGGACTATACGAGCTTGCCCTTCGTCATATCCCAGAATACCACGCAGGGTGATGACTGGGTAGAGGAGGAAGGGTAAGCAAGACTATTAATTTTATTGTCGATTTTAGTTAAGCTACATTCTTTAAGTCATTAAATTTTGTTTGTAATTTACACATTGTTTGTACAGGAAATTGCAGTAAATGAAATAGAAATAGAAATGAAATGGTTCAGATGGACAGAGGCAGCTGAGCCGCATTGACAGTCCCAATAAAAGCAAACAGTGAAGCCCAAAAATGGGTCAGGCACCTATAAAGGTCATGTTTTTGTGAAGTGGACTCTGATAAAATCGTGAGGAATTACCTCAAACGGTTGAAAACCCACTTCAAAAATGGGCCCTTTTACCCCTATATTCGAGAAAATTTGCAAATGGCTCAACTGTTTGGGAAGAAAACAAGCTCGAACACAGGTGAATTTTCAGAAATTTAGTTCAGCCATTTGTGCAGAGTTGAGTGATTTGCAAATCACAGAATGGCCAAGAGTAACTGGTACCATGGCCAACTGGGCTTGGATTGGCCTTAAGGAGGCTCAACAATAACTAAAAATGTAAAAAAACAACAATATAAGCTACATTTAACAGAAAAATTAACCTAGGGCAAAAAACTGAACAAGAAACCAAAACTTTGAAAACTAACCCAAGGATCCTGTGGGATCGACCTAGTATGGTCACCAGTTCTGTAGCAGTGATTTCTCCTTGCTACAGGGGCATGAATGGCTCCCTTCTATCTATAGGATAGAAGGGTAGGTTCCTGTATGTGGAAAACGCAGTAAAAATGGACGGACAGAAATAAAACAAACAAAAAGAAGAGAAAAATATGGAATGGCTGGAAACCCCTCTGTAAACACTGTTAGGGTTAGCTCCAACAACCTGCAAACAACTATTAGAAACTAAAAAACCTGCAAAAACATGTTAGAAATCAAACCTACAAAGAGACATGGGTCAGAAAATAACTAAACTACTAAACAAAACACATAAGCAAAGAATGTTATACCTATCCTTTGATGAAATGGGCCACCATGCCCTGGCTGGAAGGAAGCACCTCTCTATCTCACTCAGCAATGGAGGAGGATCTATGGCTCAATGGGGGAATGTGATTGGAAGAGAGGGGGATGTGGGTGGCTTGAGAGGCAAAGCGGTCTCAAGGCATCCACGGGTAGCATAACAGTATGTAAGAGAGGAGTGTTTTGAGAGTGACCCCCCACCCTCCCTTTATAGCTTTTTTGGGGGTTTTAGGGTTTTAATCCCTTGGTCTGGGATTTAGCCCCTTTTTGGGTTTTTATCCCCTTTTTCCCTAATTTTAGCTCCTTTTAGGGTTTTAGCCCCTTTTTTGGGGCTTTAGCTCCTAGGAGAGTATTTTAGGCTCCTTTTTGGGGTTTTTAAGCCCTTTTCTTCATCCTTAAGCATTTTTTATTGTGTGGGGGTCTGGAGGGTTGTGAAATGGTGTCCTTGGGTGGTGTAGGTTATGGAGAGATTAGTGAGGGATTTTTTGGGTTAATAGGTTGGGTACACAAGTTTTGATTGGGTGGGTGATTCTATTGATCGGAAGTCTACTTCTGGATATGTCTTCATGTTTGGTGGTGGCCCCATTGCTGGTCTAACAAAAAGCAAGTTTCCATAGCATTGTCTTTAGTAGAGGACGAGTATCGAGGAGTAGTGAATGCTTGCATCCAAGCTGTTTGGTTGCAATGAATTATTTTAGAGTTTGATCTTGGTAGTACTTTGTCCACTGTCCTCTTTTGTGACAATCAAAGTGCTATTAAGATATCCATAGATCTAGTTACTAGGCAGAGGACCAAACATGTGGAGATACACATGCACTACATCAGAGACTTAGTGCATGACGGGACCATCATTTTGCAATACTACCCGACTGATGAGCAGATTGTAGACATCTTCACCAAGATATTTTCAGAAAAGAAGTTCACTTACCTCCGTTCACTTAGTTTGTTTTGAGCATTGTTTGAGTTTCAATAATGTACAGGGTGACCTATCACCTTTGTTTCCATGGCCCTAGTATTCTTATGCACTTTATGTTTCTACTCCTCTAATTATAGCTTAAGGGGGGATGTTGGAGACATTTACCACCATACACACTTATTTTGGTCAATTTGGCCTAGTTAAACCACTATCCTAAGTTTTATTAACTTAATTGACATCAAAGGAGCACTGTATGACATTAGCATGAGTACACCCATGCCTACCTTTAGTCAAGGAGGCCAACTAAGCCTTCTCCTTTATTCGAGGAGGCTAACTCGAGGACTCTGGGGATGATCTGAGTGTCATAAATGAACTTAATTGATAACTGATGGTTACAATCAATTAACTAGAGTAGTGAAGGTGCCTCCATTCATTAAATTAATTATTTAATTAATATTTAATGAACTGGAGTCAACAGGAACGCCTCCAACCACCTCTGATGGTTAGTTAGACTTCATTTAACCTCATCGGGGTTCATTGGAGTTAATGATGCGCTACCATTTGTTGGTTGGAATGAAATGACATGTGTCTAAGTTATTTAAGTTAGACTCGGTCATCTATTGCACTCTGACCTCAGTTAGGACTCAGTTGAGTCAATTAGGGTTTTGATCAGTGGTTAACTGGTGTGTTCGCTGTGGCTTACAATCAGTTAAGCTAGACTCATTCATTCAATTCGAATGACCTCCTTGGGAATTCGAATTGTCTTTCCATTCATGCATCTTGCATGATTATTGTATTGTATCATCATTCTTTCATTTGATTATACAGAGCTGCTACTTCCATTGCAGCACCATTTTTCCAATTATATGCATATTTGTCTATATTCTTTGTGAGACTGTGTTTTCTGCTCCTAGGCCATTGTGACAAATTAATATGGCATGCCCTGTCGCTATCCTTGCTAGCAGTGACCATATCTTCTTTTCCTTCATATAAATGATCGATACTTGATGTTCTTGGATGTTGCAACCAAGCCTAACATACAGTCTATAAATATTTAGTCGTATGGAGCTCTTTCTTCTGGCTACTTCATTCAAGCACTGGTTGAGGAAAGCATTCAAGAATTATGTTAGAAAATCTCTGGCTAATGGTTTCACTTTTTTCACAACACTTTTCGTAACAATAAAAAGAAGAGCGACACAAGTATCTTTGCTTGATGCGATCAAAAAATCCGGTGTTCTCTTCTCCCCTCTTATTCTTAGTTGGGTGATATTTATTTAGGATGGTCCCTTCAGCACCAAAGTCCTTTACTGGTGGAATTGAGCAAATAAATACTTAGCACTTCATGGATTCAAAGAGAACCTAGGACAGGACTAATTATGAAGCAACATAAAATATGTTTTTAGGAAGCATGTTAAGTTAACATATAGGGAAAAGGATATCACACAATATTTGAGAAGGTGAGTAGGTTTTAATTTTTATATCCACTACATATGTTTTTTATACCAACCTTGGAATGCTAGAAAAATTATAACATAGCTCATATGCAAACATAGATTGTATGCAGTTGAAGTGAATAAAAAAATGAAAAATACTAATTCAAAATATTAGAAACTTCATTCCTCATAATTATTTGAGTATCATGTTTCTAAAATATAGTTGGATCATACTTCCATTCCTTAGACCGAGCCAAAGTGTGTGCAACAAATCAAAGTGTGCAATAGACCTGAGCGGTGAAATAAATTCAATACCATAGCCTCATGATGGTTCAAGGTCACACTTAGTTCAAATATTAGCTTTATTGCATCAGGTGCTCCAGGTAGTTCAACAAGTTCAAGGTAAGGAAGAATATTTGAATTTGTTGTTGCCTCTCTTTGTACCCAATGCTTCCTATGTTATTGTTACTAGATCTAGTTGTGTTACAACAGATGCTAGACCATGTTGCATTGATGACCCTAGTGATGGGTCGAAATTTGAATTATGGGACTACATCACTTTGCATCTCAGTATATCAAGACCAGGATTTGCATAACCCCTCTAAAATAAAACTATGCCATGCAAAGAATAAGTGGATGTGAATATGTGTAAACCTGCATAGTATTAATTACATGTGGCCATTATGTGGTGTCATGCCATCTTAGTCTACAATATAACCATTACAAGTGGTCATTCTATTGAGAGGTGGTAACAGTGCATTCATTCCTCTGACAAGAAGAAGTAGAGAATTCATTTCCACAAAAAAATGATCAAGCAAATATACCACATAAAAATTAGGACAAACAAAAACCATCAATTTATGGTGTAGAATGGATGGACAAATAATGCAACTAATTGAAAAACTTGGGCAATATCATCTCAAATCACAAGATGGATCCACATAGCAAACAAATTTATATTTTCAAAAGTTAAACTATGTCATTAATTGTGGTGGTATAAGGTATTTAATTCTATGACATCATTTAAAATGAAGTTGTAACTAATTACATCCCTTATTATGGATAATACATACATTATAAATTATTCCTTACTATGTCACTCTAATGGGAATCATAGACTCTACCTAAGAGCTTAACCTCTAATAGGTATCAATAATATCTGTTGTAAGCTATTACATACTAGTATTGAATCTTAATACATATTGTACAGGCCAACCACTTATGAATAAGTATGGTCCGTCAATGGTATTATATCATTACAGAATTCTATGAATCGTATATGAAACACAAGTTATACATATGTTATAATTGCAACGTAACTAATAGTACTAGTGTGATTGATATGAGCTATGAATACATGTCACTAATTGAGATATGATAGTTTTCATCTATAATAAGTAAGATTTAATGATAGTACAACATATAATACATCCAAAAGTTCCATCTTCTTATAAAAAATAAGAAAGAAAGTTCTAACTATGTGGTTGATATGTTAACTCGTCACGTAGCTCAGATATTGCATATTTTGAATATATTTTATCTTTCTTATGAAGACTAGAAATAGTTGTATACTTTATACCCTTTTCTTGGTCCCATATAGCATATAATACATCATTTCACTCAACTAAATCAAACTCATTTTTTCCATCCACACTCATTAGGTCAAATCATTTTTAGATCACATGTTATTTGCAGCTAAAGAAAACTAGCACACAAAAATTAGGTACTCTACCAGCTGTATCAGTACTTTCTCACCCTTGGGAGTCCATATACATGTATTTCCTAGTGTCCTTACCACAAGGCTAATGAAACATTATTGCATCTCTTTTTTGGTTTGCAAATTCTCCAAAATGGCTATCTAAATCCATGTAATAAGATTACATCAGTTGAACAAGTAGTCGCACTATTCTTCTTTGAGATCTAGTTTCATTTTGGATTGTCCCTTAACATAGCCTTAGATAGTGATTATGGATTCCTCATCACAATTTGGAAAACATTATGAATCTACTTGGATGTAAGCTACATATTTCTATTTCCTTTTATCCCCAAATATATCCATATACTAAGGTTGGTAGCCACAACTTGGTACATGCCTTTTCGGTCTACTATTCTAGCAACACATTATGGAATTCCTATTTACAAAATTACATGTATTGCAACACAACTATATTCGATAAATATATACATTTACAACTTATTTGCATTTTTTAGAATGTTATGTCATGTATTTCAACAAAACTATATCAATCAATCTATAAATTTACAGGTTATTCACATGTTGAAGCATGTTATGGCTATCAACCTTTGGCACCTTTTGAGATACCCATCACTCTTCCACCATCCACTTCAAAACACAAGAAATGTGAATAGTACAAATATTCCACTTTTGTTCAAAATATTGCACACATTCATGCCCATGTCACAAGAGACCTCACAACCTATCAAGCTTGTTATAAACCCTCCAGGATTGTCACCACATCCTTGTTGAGTTTCATATCACTATCTGGGTTATGCTACACTTAGAAAAGAAATGTTTCAAAGCATAATGCCACCACAAATTGAATCCCATTCACTATGTATTGTATAATTTGTTATAAATACTTAGTAAATTACTACTAACTTGTATTCATCCATCATGAATGCTATATGGAGAATACAATCTAAAAATTATGTTGCAACTCCTATTAAATTCACACATAACTCAAATAACTCAACACTAACTTCAACATGATTTCCAGGTTCTAAAATGGTAGTTCAAAAGGTCTTAGGACGAGGAAGCAAATAATATCGGACTTTTTAAATGTTATGCATGATTGCTAACCATTCTCATTCAGTGACTGTGTAGTTACACCTTTTGTGGATGTTAAATTACAACTTGAAAAATACACGTTATTACTGATATTGTCATCTCTAAGTATAAGATCACAACCAATGACATAACATTAGAGAAATCTAGGGTAGGAGAATGGTTTACCTCTTGTTCTTAGGATTTCAACACAAATTATAAGGTGTTGAAAATTATGAAATCCCTTTCTTTACCTAATACCAACATTTAGAAAAGTCGTGAAATTATACACAAAGGAAAAACATTGGCTAAGATAGATTGCTTCTCAGAATTATTGTAATGTAAACTGAGTGGATGTTACTCTAGGTTACAAGTATATAATGTTACTAGACATTCATAAACAAGAAGATTAAACTTGCAAAATATATTTTGGCAACATGAATGCTATCAAATTCAAACCATATTTCAACTGTCAACAATGCCACTTCCAGTGACATATTCTATTAATAATTGTTGTATATGAAAAAAAATTGTGAATTATTTTCATGCACATGACAGGTTAAGATAAACATAATCTTGCAGTTGATATGCAGAGGCACACCAAAGTCTTCCAATGATTTGAATTTATATCAACAACCCATATAAAAAGTTCAAAATACTACATTATAATTTTAATTTATAATCACAAACAAGGATAAAAATATTGTTACTAGTATAGAGTCTGGACAACATAGCTGAAACATGCAGCTCTGAAAACCATCACAATGGAATAAATTTCACTTCTTGCAGATACCTATATTGAGAGCATTTCACAAACAGGATCTTATGTTTAGTGTATATTACTGTCAGCTTCCAGGTGACTACCCAAATGAACAATTAGTTAGAAACCTCAAGAAAGCATTGTTTGATGAGAGTCCATGTAACCTTCTTAGTCTTTCCTAAGCTTGAGAAATGGAATGTAGATAAACTCATAAGGATATCAGACCCGACCAAGCAAGGAATTGATTCATACTAAAATTCTATTTAAATAGATGTACAACATCAAAATTTCAGCTAATTTCCTATTATAGCTCACATCATTATCAAAAGCCATGGCTGCAAATGGTATTTCTTCAATAAAACCATTTTTTCCTTGGGAAAGAACCTCGAAGCTAGGCTATTTACATTAGACACTCAAACCCATCTAATTCTATACATTTGAAGAACAACTAGAAGGTATACAATGGAATGCTTAAAATCCACTGTAGGCAGAGGACAAGAAAAAAACTAAACAAATGGTACCCAAGAATTATGTTTATGATTGATTAAGGAATTGATTTACCAAGGGGTACACGTCACTAAGAGAGTTTGAAAGTTATTTTAAGGCCTCTGGAATTATCTGAATCTAGGGAATCAGTGAACATTGTTCTCATTTTTCAAATATATACTACATATAGCCTAGTCAGACACTTAGGAAACTACTAATAAAGGTGATGAGAACACTTGATCACCAAAAGGATAGAAATGAAGCACTTGAAGTATGCTCATGGTCATGAAATCTACCCAATTTACCTTTCCCAGCATCAGAGTTAAATAAAAATACCAATAGTGGATTATGGGTCTAAAAAGGGGATGAAAATAGAGCTCAACTCATTACAAGCACAAAAATAAATCTGCAATAAGAATGAAGATCTTCAAGACCCTTACCACTCTGAGGTTTTCCATTGGTTGAGAGTGGTTCTTGTATTTAACCATGATAGCTTCCAAACTTCTCACTATAATATTTAATCAAATAGAATACTTGGCATGTGGAATCCGAATGATGATTAGGAAAGGATACTAAAATGCCCAGTTTTGATAAAAAATTGATCGGTAGGATATATGGAGGATGAGGCTTGTAAGACTGTATATTTAGCTAGCATGAGGTCTTGATTCTACTTTTTAAATTTATTAATCTATCTCCATTTAAATTTCCATCATGTCTTCGAGGAATTCTTTATAGTATTGGACCAATTTTAGTGCCTATCCTTGAGAAGATAGATCTTCTTCAATTTCCATCATGTCTTGGAGGAATTCTTTATTTATTGGACCAATTTTAGTGCCTAGCCTTGAGAAGATAGACCTTATTTCAGGAGTGTATAGTTCAATGCACCATTGCAATATGCTAAAGAGTATGTCAGCAATTACAAGCACAAGAGTATGACAAAGTGGATGCTTGAACTAATGGTAGGTTCTTTGGGGCTTAGCTCCATGTGAACATGCAACCTAAGATATCCAATAAAGGGAATGAGCAATGGTAGAGTGTGGAATGGTGCACACCAGAGAGCGCAGTGACATCAAACTCTGAGCGTAAAAAAGGTGCTGAAAATCAAAATCAAAGTAGAGTGGCATTTGGTGGGAAGTGGGCACTGTTGGTAGTTGGGTTTCAATTTTATCTCATTATGACATCACCTTCAACTTACATTTGGGGCCACTGATGCTGTGGAGTCTTGGAAACTAGCAATTCAATCACTTCTTATCACCCAACAAAATTTAAAATTCAAATTAATGTAAGAAATAAGCCTACTTATTTTTATTTTTTGGCTTGCACTTTTTATGATGTAGCTAGTGAGCTAGTGAGACTGACCCATCAGGAATATAGGAAAATGAACCACATTCAAATGAGAAAACATGGTGGGGGAAATAATAGTGCCCTGTTTGCCCAACCTAGCAAGATTTTTGTGATAAAACATGTTACTTTTTATGAGTGGCTGCTATTGAGGGTATCTATTTGGTCAAAGTCGCTGAGGACTTGAACCTGAAATAATTTAAATAAAAGACTACAATAGCACAGGTAGTGCGCCCACCCATTTTTGAACTCAGGTCATCATTGCTACCAGTGTTCACACTTCCAACTAGACCATGGTTGGATGGACTTAATACATATTGGCAGTTAATAAATCTAGTTTGTTAATCCACATTTTTTTCTTTCTTTCATGTGTGCTTAAAATTTGTCCAATACATGTTGGACATTCTCTTTATCTTTCATTCTCCTTCCTTTTACTTAAATTTTAACATTACCATTAATTGTTTTAGTATGTTGTTGTTCCAACCTGATTGGAATTCATATATAAAAGTAGAATTCTAGATCCCACTCATAAGTCAACAGACTTAATACTATAATATATTTCAGGATTACAAGGTTTCCATTGGATCCCATGAGGTATGAGGGTAAGGGATTGGGATTTAATCAAGCACATGAAACTCTATTTGTAGCTTGATGTTGGTGGTTTTGATGCTTTATTACTGAATATGATTTAACTCCTGTATGATGGCCTTAATAAAAATGTACCCTTCAGTAAAGAAAAATCACTCATTAAGCATTGGAATATTTTTCTACCTTATTTTAACGCTTGGATTAGATGGTTTCATCAAAATTGCAGGGTATTGACTAATGTCCTTGGAGGATAAACTTTAATATTTGAGATAGAGGTAAGGGATTGACCATATGGGGGGGACATGGTGCTATTGATTAATAGGATCCCAATATAGGAAATGATTTTGATGATTATGTAATTTTAATTTTATTTCATAACTTCAGATAGGTATCACACTTGGTGTCATTTTAATACATTGACCCTTACATGTTATATAGTAATAGAAATGAGTAGACTTTGCATAGTATGTCTGTAATGGCTTGAAATCCTAGGCTGAAATGCTAAATATATATATTCTTCATTCAAATTTTAATTTTTTATGTATTTTTTTATAGTCCAAGTATTTGAAATGAAACCACTTCAATTCATTTTTTATTCTAGTTCTGGTTAGATTTGACCCTTATCCGGTTCAACTCCCGCTTATGATTTTTAAAACATTCATCAATAATCCTAAATTTTGGTGTATATGTTGAAAGGAAAAATAGGAGTGGCCAACCTACAAAGGCACTCACTCAATAGGGACACTCTAAAATCTTGGTTCAACAAAAATTTTGACATATAGAAGGGGCACATGCATGGAAATAAAGCACACGCATGGTCGACAGAGAAACACATGAAGAGTATTGACGTAGAGAAGAGGAACATCCCAAGTATTGAAGAAGCATGAAGTGCAAACAATAGCAGTAGTTGTTAGGTAGAAGACACATGTATGGTATGTTCACTAAAATGTGAAATTAGGCCAATCTTTTGAGATGTGATAATTATGGTTTAACATGTTAAAATATATGTTAATAGTTAAACAAAGTCACGGGAAGTGCAGTGATAAAAATATTTTTCAAACATCCAAATAGTGGTGAAAAACATGACAATTAATGGACAAGACAAGGTACAATTGCATAATTATTAGGACAAATAGTCACAGTAGATTTATGACTGCATGAGACAACATTGAAGGCATATGCATGTTGATTCGTACAACAATTAAAATGGTGAATCAACATGCTATCAAACAAGCATTATATACTTCATATTGAATATAGTCCAACTATGGAGGTTGATAAAATTGCATGTTGTTCTGAACAGCTGAACCTTAGTCAAGTAAAAGTTTGAAGTGTGAGATACAGATTAGCGTTGGAGTCAAGTAGGTCACCCAATTTATGTTTCAAAGGGGAAAACTAGAGTCATGCCAATGCTATTGTTTCATGCAAGCAAGGAAACCTCAACATAAATTTTCTACTAGTACAAGTGCTCCATTAGTGAATACTAGAGATCAATGGGTTACTAGAATTTAAAAAAGGTAGTTTGCATGCCTTCTTAGGTCTGGGGTGCACCTACCTAGCTTAATTGTGGCCTATAAAAACAATATTTGATTGTAAGTTTGTAACTATCGATGAAGTATAATGAACTAATCCTCCAGCTGCAATCATATGTTGTGAGAAGAGAGAAACTAAGGCTAAAGTTCTCTTACAAATGTTGATTAAAGATAACATTATTCTTCACAGTAGAGATTACAAAACATCTATTGAAACATTGACTATGTTAAACAATTTGTATGAAATGGAAAATTCAAATAGAATTTTATTTCTTAAAAGTGAGCTTCCTTCAGTTAAGATGCAACATAATGAAAATATTTGTGCTTACTTATCTAGAGTGAAGGAGTTGAGAGATAAAATTGGTAAAATAGGAGAAAATGAATCAAGTAATGATCTGGTTACTGTTACATAAAATGGGATGTTATCAAAATACCAAGTTTTTATCACTAGTCTTGCAGCTAGGGAAAAGGTACCATCTTTTGATGATTTGACAGGTATTCTCATGCAAGAAGAAGAGAGGAGAGAAAATGCTAAAAATAGACAACACTCCACAGACTTGGCATTGATGGCCAAAGGCAAGAAAACATTCAAGGGAAAGCTGCGGATGAAAAATAGTGACAAAACAGAATTAAAGTCACAACAAGGAGCATCATCGTAAAAAACACCAGACAACTTTGTCCAAAAGGAAGGTAATTGTTCTTATTGTGGTAATCCTAGACATTATGCAAAATAATGCAGGTTAAGGAAGACTAATGAATCCAAGATAAGACCGTAACTAGAATTGAATTCTCCTATGCATCTGCTAGAGTGCATATTAATTAATGAATATCATCCATCTTAGCGTTAAATACCTCTTATGTCACATATTTATTTAATGTTGGTGTGTTTGTGGCACCAGAATTTCCCTCTAACCACCGCAAAATTTGAAGACTCCTCTTGAGACTAGACAATGATAGCTTGAGGCATCAATTGGATTTTCTAAGCCTAGAACTGATCATGGCTATTAAGAGTTGGGAGCTTTACCCTTACTTACCACCCTTGTTTTTCCATTATTTGTTTGGGGCAAGGCCTACTGGGCCAAACCTACTGTTTTAGCCACTTCAGGAGTAGGATCATTTTTTGCTATCAAGAGGCAATCCTTAATCCTATGGTGTGGGATTTGACACATGAAGAAGTAGTTTGGGAGATTAATGTATTGCATTGGTTAATAAATGACTCACCCTACCCTTAATATATACATAGTTCCTTTAAATCTTTTGAAATATCAACCCTAAGACACACATTCTTTTGTTTACGAGTTAAAAATCGAGGTTGGTTCATGTCAAATAAAATGATCAGCTAGGATCAAAATACACTTGAAAAATTATAGAATTGCAAGGGGAACCCTAGAATCCTAACCGAACCAAACATTAATGTTTGGTGGCTTCTTTGACAAAGAATCCTCATGCCACTTGGAAAAGACAACCAAGACATTCTGACACATCCATTGGTCACGGGATATTACTTCATGACAATGGCTCTCTTCAGCAAAATAAAACTGAAAATATCCCTTGGAAAAACTAATAATGGCCATGTAAATCCATCCATGGGGTCCCCAAGCCTCCTTGTCCCAGGCCTTAATCACGGCCTCTGTTGGAATATGTCACACAAAATACACTAGAAATATATGCATTTTCGAATTTTCAAAATCCAGAACATATTTGTGAACTTGAATAGAAACAAGAAATGCATTAGGAGGGATTTGATTACCACATTCAGGATGTGAGCTTCAACTGGGCCTTGGAAGGAACCATGTTATCCGTCTCTTTGCATAATTTCCAAAGTAACATTATCAGGTTGTGTAGTGACCATTTGAACAGCCTCTATAGCCTTATGACTAGTATGAAAGGTTCCAGAATCTATCCTGTGTGAATTTCATGCTACCCAAAAATAGTAAATGACACAAATTGTCGATAACTTTAGCCTTAAACCATGGATTTCTACACGATATGAAATCACCTCAGAAATCCTGGCCTCAAAGTTCCCTCCAAGTTTATTCACTTTCATCTCTGGATATCTTTGGTAGAAATGCTTAGTCACTAAGGATACAAGACTTGAAACCATCTTATAAGAAACCGTAATAAGGACTAAAGTCTAAAATACATACAATGGTTGCAAAATGGTCAGCCTCTAAAGTCTAAAGGCTAACCTTTGATCGTTGTCCTCGATGATGGATAAATATCTACTTCTATTCTTCCCATGTCAGTGTTATTCATGCACCAGAAGCTATTTATCAACATAAATATCTTATAAGTAATTGATTCATAGATAATTTTAGGTTTCCATGTATTGAATCAGTAATCAGTTACTGCTCAGGTATTAGCTATTGAATCAGTATTCAATTACTATTTAGGACATAGGTATTAGCTTGTAAATATCTGCACCATCTGATGTTTTCATAGGATGTTGTGCTCATGGAAAAAAAATTTAGTGTCCATGTCCAGATGTGCATGAAATCATACATCTCTAGAGACTATTGATAGAAAACCAATTACAGTGGATAGAAGGGAATTGCATACAAGAATGCCAAATCAAAGAAGATAAAAATACAAAGGTTATGTCTTGTCAATCTGTGTGTATGTATATATTCTATTCTTTCAGTCATTAAGAATAATATATTTCTAATTAAAAACAAAAAGGTGGGCATTGGCCCATTTTACAGGGCACGGGAATTTACTATTTAGTATTGGAGACCATATTTTAAAATCTAAAAGTTCCATAAAATCAGAATGCATGTTGCAATAAAAATCACAGAAAGGAATATACTTCATTGAGCGTATATCCCAACACTGAATAGAGGACTCACAAGCAGTTGAAAGAACATTTATATCATGTCGATCCCATGCTCCCCCAGAAAAGTAGTGTAGCATGACAGTTAGCTCATGGGATAGTACCTACGGCTCACAACACAATGACATTGAACTAGCACATAGTAGTATCAATAGTGAATCTAAATTTCAATCATCATATCAATCAAAAGAATTTCTTTGAGAATGCCATCTTTCAGGATATTAATTTTTGACAGTTAGCCATTAGCTCTCGAGTCTCTACCATGGTATTCTAAGGTCTGTGGAAAGCAACAGCTTGACTAAAACATAATTTCCATGACAAAATAATATGTTTATTGGATGTAATTAGTAATCTCATCTATTTTGACATCCAAAAAATTCATGTAATAAACAAATAGAATGCCAAAATAGGTAGGAGTCACAAGCATTTGGTGAGCCTATCAACATTATAATGAGTGTTGGTCAGGAAATCATTTTAGCATATAGCATCACAATTTCAAGACATTGAAATGGTTTGTGTCGTGACTGGTGCTAGATAGCTCTTGAATGCTTCACACAAAATGGCAAGTCAGTTACCACCATCAAATGAAAAATGATGGGCAAGACTCCAGGTGTCTATTCTTTCCATTGTCCAAAGGACCCACTAAAGGAGATGATGATTCAAAAGTAGAGAAAAGTTCAATGACCTGGACACTCATAGAATGAGGTAAGCATTTCCATTTTAGAAAACAAAATACCTATCACAAACAACCTTTCTAGAAGTACAAATTTAGGAATATAGGAATATATGTTGGACTAAACAAATGTAGTAATGGAGGGAATTAGAAGCATAAAAGTCTGAAAGATGAATGGCTATTAGCAATCAACAGGAAAATGATCGTGTATATATGTTGTTGAAACTAAGAGAAGATAATTTTGTTTAAGAACAAACAACTTGAACAAAATCAACAAGAGTACATGGATTACTGGAACAACAATCAATAAAGACATCCAAATAAAGTTTTGATGCAAAGAACAAATCAAACCACATATATACAAAACTGCACTCTTTAGAGATTACGGATACAAACTGCAAATGGTGTAAGGAAACCCAAATTTAGAAAAACTAAATTATATTATGAACTTCAGGGGAAGAGAAGTTCAGTTTTTAAACTATATTATGAACACAATATACTCGGTTCTTTGAAAGTCACATCTCCGTGAGGGGTCATAGGTTCATTTTCCATAGACACAAAGGAATAATAAAATGAAAAAAAAGCAAGACATTGATTTTGTGAGAAAATAGAAATGATTACAGGAAAATACTTGATCAAATACATCCCGCTTAGCCATCTCATCCCAAAAGAGGAGGCAAGCAAGAGGTACTAAAATTGTGAGAGCTGCTGTTATTATATCATGTATAGTTTGGTTATGTGGGAAGCTAATAGGAATAGTGAACCCGTGAATAAACCATGCCAAATACATCAAACTCTCAGCTTTTCTAGAGTAGGTCCCATGTTTTCCATTCTGAGAGCATCCCACTTGAAATCTATCCATAACAACTCTAAAATGACTGCCCTGATAAGTAAAAACCCACTAAAATATCTTGCAGATCCACTACTAAAATGGTTGATTGTAGAGGGACCTGAATGATTGTTTCAAACCAATTTAGATGAGGGAGTTCATTGGGGGATTTCAGCAAAATACACGCTAAATAAATATTTCTATCTTTCTTTTGCATAGAGAACTTGTTTTTTATAATTCCAAATAATTATTATTTGAGCAAAACTGGATCATGCTCAATCATTCTAGGGTACTCATCAATTTGGGGGAATTCTATCAGCCTACATGTGACCTACAAACCCTCCTTTGCATCTGCAACCGTCTGCCTCTGCAAACCCTTCTCTGTGTAAACACACTTGACCTCTGACAGCACCTTCGGTGACCTCCTCTGTGTGACCTTTGACAAACCTCCTTTGCATGACCTCCGGATGTGGAGGTATATTGTGTCGGTTTCACTATGAAATTATTGCTTGGGTTCTTTTTTTCACAGGGAAATATTGTGTCAGGATTGTTGTGGTTTTATATTTTGTTTTTATTTTTTTTGTTTTTTGTTATTATATTATATTTTATTTTATATATTTTTGTTTTGTTATTTTTTTATATTTTATTTTTTATATATTTTTGTTTTGTTTTATTATTTTATATTTTATTATTTATATATTTTTGTTTTGTTTGTTTTGTTTTTGTTTTTGTTTTTTTAACTTTTTATATTTTATTAGCCATCGAGGTGTGACTTGACCCTCGAGCCCCCAAGCAATGTAAAGTGTGACAATGTGTGAACAACTATGACTATAACATAAAATAACAACTACTAGTCTACTACTAGGTCTGAAACGAGCTCAAAACTTTGTGCCTGCTACCTATGTGAACCTCGCTACCATTGTCCACTCTTTTTTTGCCAAAATGAAATTCAAAAGGCCAGTTTGATGAGTCCTCCTCTACAAGACTTCAATTATTTCATGAATATCATTGACTCACGACAACTACAAGCAACACTCGATGTCATGCAAATACAAATAATGGCATGTAGCTAGCTGGATCACAAACTGTGCAGAGGCCAATTTTTGCATTGCATGGATGGGATTATGTTTTTATTATGTTTATTGATGATACATGATTATATCCAATGTCGAATGAGGTCCATAAGATAGATAATAAGTTTATAAGCTTTAGTAACACCACAAAATTGAAATCAAAACTAAAGTATGTTTTTTATGATAAATGAAGGATCAATAATAGATAATATAATACTTGAATGTAAATTGGTTAGATTCACTTAGGCATTAGGTTTTCAAATTTTCAATAAGGGATGAAATAACAACACTTCCTAATTCTATTATTATTGACCAAAAAAGGGTCAATAGGATTGAACACGCTGAGTACATCCACTCACACACAAATCAAAATAGTTACTCCAATATTTATGTAGAAACCCCCTTCAGATAAAAGGTAAAGATACACAACACTAAAGGAAATTATTAATGTTTAAAAATGAAATTGCATTTGGCATATCTTTTGTATCAATTTTCTACAAATGATCTTTCATTATCTTTAAATATCACAAACTAATAAGGTGATAAGTAATGGAAAATGTTTTATAATAGAGTATATTTGGAGTCATCGAATCATTCATGTATAACACATGATTGCGATAACTAAATTATTGAATTACAAAACCACATTAAAGAAACACCTAAAAACATACCAAATTTATAATTGCGGTACATCAGGTTGACCTTAAAGTACTTATGCCTAGTGTTGAAATTCCCTAACCCTACACTGTTAAGAACAACTTGCGATAGGATTGAAGGATTTACAAACATGATAAAATTAGAATTATGAAGGAGACATTAAAGCTAATCACCCCTCAATTATAGTTTTCTTGACTTCTAGCATAGACCAAATCTCTAAGAACTTGGATTTATTTTAGGGAATTTATGAAAATGTCGATAAATTGTTCATATTTAATATTTGAGTGACTTCAATTAGTTTAAATGCATAGATAATATTGTGATTTCCTTTGAAGTGCTAGGTTGGTCATATGAAGTATTAACTCTAAGATAATCAATTCCATACTAGAAAGTACCAAGGGAAAGGATGATTGATATATCCTAATTAGTTCATGTGATGATGATGGTGATGATGGTGATGTTGATGCTGACGATGATAGCCATATTATTCATTAGCATCATCATCATCATCACCATCATCGTCATCATCACCATCTTCATCATCATCATCATCATCTGCATCATCATCATCATCATCTTCATCGTCATCATCCTGATCATCTGCATCATCATCGTATTGATCGACATCATCATCGTTGCCATCATCATGATCATCATAGTCATCATCATCATTTTAATCATGATGATCAACATCATCATCATCATCCTCATGATCATCATCTTCGTCATCATCACCATCATCATCATCATCATCGGGATCGACATCACCATCACCATCATTATCCTCATCTTCATCTTCATCATCGTCATCTTCATCATCGTCATCATCATCATCATCATCATCATCATCATCATTGTTACCATCTTCATAATCATCATCTTCACCATCACCATCATCATCAGCATCATCATTTCCATCATCATCACCATCATCAACATCATCATAATAAGCATCATCACCATCATCATAATCATCATCATCATCCTTATGATCATCATCATCGTCATGATCATCATCATCACCATCACCATCATCATCATCATCATCATTGACATTGACATCACCATCATCATCATCATCTTCATCATCGTCATCTTCATCATCATCATCATCATCATCATCATCATCATCATCATCATCATCATCATCTTCATCATCATCATCCTGATCATCTTCATCATCATCATATTGATCAACATCATCATCGTTGCCATCATCATGATCATCATCGTCATCATCATCATTTTCATCATGATCATCAACATCATCATCATTGTCGTCATGATCATCATCATCATCACCATCATCATCATCATCATCGGCATCGACATCACCATCATCATCATCATCATCATCATCGGCATCGGCATCACCATCATCATCATCATTTTCATCATCATCATATTCATCATTTGCATCATCATCATCATCAGAATTATCATCATCGTATTGATCAAAATCATCATCTTCGCCATCATCATCATCATCTTCATCATCATCATCATTTTCATCGTGATCATCAACATCATCTTCATCATCATCATATTCACCATCGTCATCTTCATCATCATCATCGTCGTCGCCATCATCTTCATCATCATCATCTTCACAATCATCATCATCATCATCATCAATTATGATGATGATGGTGATGGTGGTGGTGATGAAAACATGTTTCTAACTAGTTAAAAACATGTTTCATCATCATCATCATCATCATCATCATCATGTCCATCATCACCATCATCATCATCATCACCATCATCCTCATCATCCTCATCATCATCATTAGCATCATCATCATCATCACCATCATCATCATTGTCATCATCATCGTCATCTTCATCATCATCGTCATCGTCATCATCATCGTCATCGTCATCACCATCTTCATCATTATTGAACAATACATCAATGTTTACAATGATGTCTTGTTTTTGTTCACACATAGGTCAAAGAACAAGACATCAATGTTTACATGGTGAAAACATTCAAAGAGAGAAACACTTCAGAACATGAAAATAAATTTATTAATGAACACAAAAATAATTTACATTAACATCTATCACATAGATTATCAACAAATAGACATCAATTCTCTTTAAATGTAGATAACTAAACAATTAAGTATTAATCCAAATATTAAGTTATATCATAAATATTATAAGTGATGGTGGTGATGATGATGATGATGATGACGATGATGAGGATGATGATGACGATGACGATGATGCTAATGATGATGTTGATGATGATATTGATGATAATGATGATGATGATGATGATGATGATGACAATAATGGCGACGATGACTATGATGATGATAATAATAGTGATGATGAGGATTAGGATGAGGATGATGATGATGGCAATGAGGAATGATGATGGCGACGAGGATGAGGATGATGGCGACAAGAATGATGATGATGGAAATGAGGATGATAATGATGATGATGCTAATGATGATGTCAATGATGATGATGATGATGATGATGATGGCGATGGTGATGATGATGATGACAATGATGCTAATGATGATGAGGATGAGGATGATGGTGATGATACAAACAGAAAGTAAATGAAAAGTGGTGTAAACGGAAACACACTATTGTGCAACAAAGAAAACATTAAGCACCTAAATTTCCTTTGTCATGGTCATAAGAATATTAAGTTTATTATAGTGTGATCTAACACATTAGCTCATACTGCATCACATCATCAAGGAATCAACCTCACCACACACATAGGCACATAGTTGGGCCACAGGATTTGTTGATTTACAATTATTTTCAAGGTTTATTTTTCTTGAAGATTAAGTACTTTTGGCTATGACAGTTATCTATGGGACTGCTATGTGTGACAAAATTGAGAGTTACAATTTAAGTTCTATGACCCAATATTTTTGGTCAATGGTCATTTAAGATGTCAAAACAAAAAATAAATTTCTAATGTTCTAAAACTAGAAATATATTTTTCTAAGCCATTATAAGGACAAATTTTATCTAAATTGTTATTCTTCTAATAGTTAGAATAAGTTTCTACGACAAGGATGTCAAAAATCTTACGGCAAGGACATCGAATTTCCTATGAAAAGGCTGTCGAATTTCCTATGACATATCCGTCAAAAAACCTATGCAAGGCCTTCAAATTTCCTATGAATAGTCCGTTGAATTTCCTACGATATATTAGTCACAAAACCTACACACTAGTGTCGGAAATCCGACGATATAACTGTCACATTTTTTGACAACATCGCCGTTGAAAAACCTACGCTTACGCCATCGAAAATTTGGTGACGCTAAAATAATTCAAAAGGATCAGTACTTTCATCATTGTTGTCCGACACATATGTATGATACATCGGACATCATCAGATTTCGGGTTCAAATCTTGTTGTGTTGATTGCGAAGTGGAAACCTATGACCATTACAAGTCCTAATCCTATGCAGAATTCGAACCCGAATCTAAATCCTAACTTGAACGTTCAGATGATTGTTGTTGAGACAAGAGAGCCAAGCGTTGCTGTCGTAACACAAGGAGGTGTTGCGACCGGAGCTGATCAAGATGTACCACAAGAACAACTGCAACCGCAGGTACAACCTATGGCACACAATAAAGTACCATTCAACGTTCAAAAATAGAAGCAAGTGCTTGTGGACATACAACCAGAGTTCGTATATCAAGAACAAGAATCGACGTCAGGTGAAGTCGGGAAGATTCCTAAATGCTTCCAATAGCTATTCTAGAAGCAAATCCCAAAAAAGGTTAGTAAACTCAAATTGTTTCTGTCGAGTTTCTTAGCTCTAATGCAAGATAAATATGTTGTTGCAGAACTACAAGCACTGATAGAAGAAACCATAGAAGAGTCACAACCAGAAAGGAGACTTAACTAGGTTAAAAAGAAGTTTAAAACTGGGCACGAGAGAAGAATGACTGCGTAGATAGGCGACTACGGCATGGATTACATCATTTTAGACCTGGGATCAAACGTCAATATTTTGACACAACAAACTTGGGAAAGTATGGGTAAGCAGTGCTTGGACTGGTCTCCTTTCCAGTAGCAACTTTCAAATCAGGAAAATTTCCTACAAATTGGCACATTGAGTCAATTCCCTATAAAAATTGAAGGGTTGTGCACATTTGCAGACTTCAAATTTATTAATATCGTCGATGACACAAACCCATATCCCACACTGCTGGGAATAGACTAGGCCATAGATAACGATACCATTATCAATTTCAAGAAAAGGATACTCTCATTCGAGGATAATGAGATGAGGGTAGTGTAACCCATTGATCCATTGGAGGGATAGAGATATGTCGAGCCTGTCTACAATGAGGGACAAGGTGATTATCTAGACCAAATCTACAATGTCACTGCTCTATAAGAATACTATATCAATACAACAGAAGATGGAAACCTGAGCTGGAGGAGTGCTATTTCATGCAAATCCGACTCAAGAGAGGCCTTGGAGAATTGGAAAATCCGATTGCATGAGGTCTCTATGAGGAGATGTGCCAGAATCAAAAGTTCTGTGTGACGGGTGGAGAATTAGCTGTGAGAGCTTCCTACCTATGATGGTTTACCTAACCTCCCGACTTTACTATCTGAGTTTGAAGGACTCATAGCTGAATCACAAAGCTTGTTTGCACTAGACCATGTACTAAAGGCTCCTCCCACCAGATGGTGGGGTACAGACAAGAAGTCCATATCAGAATGGCCATAGTGTAGAAGATTGATGGAAGCCAAATTCGGTGAAGAAGTAACCACTGTGAGTCACAAGTACATAGGGATGTCAAACCTTGTCAAGAACATTAATTAGTGTCACACTGTATTTGTAGGATACCCATGTCAGGAATGGGTCCATCATTTCATTCACACATTGGAAATGACACCCCGAAGCTGGTATACATCTATGGAGTTGTGACAAGGAACTCAGGATTGGGAATAGGTAGCTAAAATATTCATGCACACATTTGAATTTGTTCATGAGCAACCTACAGTTGATGTTGTGCTTGAAATGATAAAGGAAAAGATATTCACTGAAATCTCTACCGAAGAGGCAAATTCCCACTAGTGCAATGTGACCATCCAATAATGAATAACCTGTTACAATCTAGATGGAGACCCAGATGATGACTTGACTAACATAAACATATTGGAATCAAAGAGTACAAGCATAGTGGAATGAAATAGTATTTCAAGCGATAAGTTCCTCAAGCCGCTAAAAATCAATAAAGTAAACATTGGATCATAAGAGAACCCAAAGTTCGCCAATATAGAAGATTATTGGGATGAAGAGACACTAGACAAGATCAAAGACTTGATACATGAGTATCAGGACCTATTTCCTACCAATTTCTCAGATATGAAGGGAATAGTCGATGACCTGGGAGAGATGAAAATACCCCTAAAACCAGATGCTAAGCCAGTCAGACAACGACCTTATAGGTTGAATCCAAGATATAAAGAAAAGGTAAAATCTGAATTGGATCGCATGCTTGATGCAAGAATCATTGAACCTATTGAGGAGTCAGAGTGGATCAGCCCCATCATGATCCAGGATAATAAAACCACACGTGAAGTCAAGATCTACATCGACCTAAGGAATTTGAATGGTGCATTCCTGCACAATCCATTCCCAACACCATTTACAGATGAAGTACTAGAAAGAGTCGAAGGACAAGAGATGTATTCATTCACTGATGGCTTCTCTGGATACCATCGAGTCAGGATCATGAAGGAGGATCGCCATAAAACGACCTTCATCACATAATGGGGATGCTACCAATATATGATAATGCCCTTTGGACTCAAGAATGCACTTGTTATTTTTTCTAGAATAGTAGGTTCTACTTTTAAATATTTCATTCATAAATTCCTTGAGGTAGACTTTGATGATTGGACTGTGTTCAGTCTAGTAAGAGACCATATTGAGAGTTTGCGCATGATGTTAGGCCGTTGTCGCCAGTATTAAATTGCACTTAATTCCAATAAATGTATTTTTTGCACACCATTTGGTGTGTTGTTGGGTCAGGTTGTTTGTCGCGATGGAATTTTGGTTGACCCAACAAAAGTTGTGATTATCCTTGAATTTCCACCACCCACATCAGGCATGCAACTCAGATCAGTGTTAGGACACACAGTTTACTATAGGAAGTTTACCAGAGGATATGCAGAATCACTCCACCTGTGGAAAAGTTGTTGAAGAAAGCTGCAAAGTTTCATTGGATGGAACCTTGTCAAGAAAATTTGGATAAATTAAAGAACAAGATGACCACTGCACCAATACTGGTATTCCCAGATTGGAAGAAGGAGTTCCATGTTCATGTTGACACGTCGTCTACTGTACTTGGTATAATCTTGACGCAACCAGGAGAGGGTCCACTTGACCACCCCGTTGCTTTTTCTAGAAGAAAATTGTCAACAGTAGAAAAACATTACACCACAATAGAGAGAGAAGGCCTCGCTATGGTGTATGTGCTTCAGAAGTTTTGACATTACTTGTTGGGTGGACATTTAAAAATGTACACTGATCATTCAGCTTTAAAGTACTTGGTCAACAAGCTAGTGTTGGGAGGGAAGATCTGTCGATGGCTCCTCCTGTTTAAAGAGTTTGACTTTGAGATCATAGTTAAACCTGATCGACTGAATGTCAAGCCAAACCACCTGTCATAGATAGAAAGTGGTGAAGAACCAACCAGTCTCAAGTATAACTTGCCTGATGTGCAACTATTTGCGATCCACATGATGGATGATCAAAATACAGAGTTTAATGCCATCATCCATCTCCTCAACATAGGTTATGCACTTGAAGGATTATCCACTAACTAGAAGAAACATTTAGTTGTCAGAGCTGTTGATTATATGTTGTTTGTTGGACACCTATACAAGCTAGGCACAAATGAGATACTGCGTCAATGTGTTTTCGACTATGAGTGACCTTGGGTAATGAGTGAAGCACATGTTGGTGTCACAAGACAACACTATGCAGGAAAGGAAATTGTGTGCAAGATATTGCAATCAATACTATGGTGTCCAACCATACATATGGACACTAAGAGATTATGTCAGTGCTGTGATATCTTCCAGAGAACAGGAAAACCATTACGTCGCGATGAGATTCCGCTTGCATCGCAAATAACACTTAAGCTTTGACAAGTGAGTCATTTATTTTGTTGGACCAGTCAGTCCACCAAGAAATATCACTAGCGTACTCTACATTATCACTATGACACACTACTTAACTAGATGGGAAGAAGCTGCTCCTGTTGAAGCTTGCGTTGTTGCCACTACAACAGAGTTTTTGTTTGAAAATGTGGTGACCAAATTTGGATGTCCAAAAATTCTACTCAGCGACGAAGGTACACAGTTTTTCAACAAAATGATTGATGATATTACTGTAGATTTCTAGATCCAGCATAAGAAGACCAAACCCTATCATCCTTAGGCGAATGGAATGGTTGAAGCCTTCAACAAAATTTTGGAAAATACATTAATGAAAGTATGTATTGTGTGCAGAGATGACTGGGATCAGAAAGTTTCAGCTATGCTATGGGCATACCGCACAACTTGTAAGTGACTGACAGGGCACACCCCATTCAGACTGGTGTATGGATAGGAATTTTCTATGCCAATGGAGTACATTGTGTCAAGCCTACAAATTTCTGAACTAACAAAGATGACCGACGAAGATGTAGCATAATGAAAATATTTGTGCTTACTTATCTAGAGTGAAGGAGTTGAGAGTTAAAATTGGTAACGTAGGAGAAAATGAATCAAGTAATGATCTGGTTACTGTTACATAAAATGGGATGTTATCACTTCGTCACAGGATCCCATAAAACTATCGAGAAGTAGAGGTAGAAAGTGTGGCATGATCTCCATAGCCAGGTTAATCCATTCAAAGTTGGATGACTTGTGTTGTTGTATGACAACAAATTCTTCAAACATCCAGGAAAGTTAAAAATGAATTGGCTAGCACCATATACGATCGCGTGCATCATTAACGCAGGCACAGTTAAACTGCAGAAACTAGATAGAGCATACATCGCAGGTATGGTGAATGAAATATGCCTGAAACCTTACTATGATGGTCATGGGATGCCTAGCTAAGATTGCATTGTGTACTAAAAGAGAGAGAGAGAGAGATAATGGAAGGAAATTGTTCTATTGCATGTCTATGATAGATCCAGGAAAAGCACAGGAAAAAGCAGAAATGAAAGGCTGGACGACATTAAAGTGTGAATATCTGACAAAGATTGAGGTAGTTGTGACAGCTAACCATCATTAATTCAATGAGATATGAGGAGAATTACGATGTGCTTTTGGTCCCATCAATCATCCTCGTTATAACTACCATAACTTCCCTGATAGGTACAACGCATAATTCGAGTAGTTGAATTGATGAGGAACGTGTCGGCTGAGAAGCCCACGTGATTGCCAAGACCTCAGCCTCCCATTGCATGAGGATCATAGGAATTGTAAGTGCCTATAAAGTGGAGCTTCATCATCAAGTTTTAGTTTACTTGCACCCACGAAGAGAGAACAAGAGCCAAGAGTTGACAGAGCCGAATTCTGTAACAGAGAGCGAGATGAAACTCATGGTCATCGAGATTTTCGGTGCAAGTGATATTTCCTACGTAACTATCTCCCAGCAGTGTCTGATTGAAGAGGAAATTGAATCACCTGAGGTACAACAACCCGAAAAGGAACCATAACTAGAATCAATGGTGGGAATAAGAAAGAAACCTACCCCTATGGCCGGTTCGTCCCCTATCCCACCCCCTAGTTCAGGACCTACACTAAACCTTGTTCAGAATCTGCCCACATCCACCCCAATTGAAGGATCAATACCTTTCATCTTGGATAGAGATATTCCAGGAACTTCTGCACCACTAGGCAGGGTGCCAAATCCTTCGAAGAATAAGCGGAATGTTCATAAAGAGATACCTATGGAGGATGAACTAGAATCACCACCACGCAGAGAAGCTGGTGACACTGAGGAAGAGGAGAAATTTCCACAATATGTCTGGGTAAGGAGAGTTGATGCACAGAGGGTGACGCTTTTGAAGAAAGTGCACACTAACTTAGTGACACCCAATATCCCTAACAGTGTGCCCCTCTTAATGGACATAGTGTCGAAGATCACCAAGCTACACTTTGAGGATTGCAACACCCACAAGTAGGTGGTCCTGGAGAGAAGGAACTATATGAATACAGTTCCAGCCAAGTCTCCTACGCCCCAGCTCTTAGTGCCAATAGAGTGGGCCAGCGGTGTCAAAAGCACAAGCTTGTTAAATTTGTTGCTCATGCCGCACTTTGGGCACAACATACAGGAAACCACATATGTGAAGTAGCTCCTCGTTTGCTTTCACAGAGGATGTTTATGGATCGACTGACCCTACCTTGTCGACGTTGAGCTCATCTTGTCAATAATGGTCCTTCCAAAGACAGGAGGAGACCCTACGCCATACCTAATCCCAAACAGAGACACCATCAAGATGAAGCAAAAGTATAACCTTTAGTGCGTGGGTAAGGGATTCCTTATTTCCCCCATAGAGGACAATATGGTAAGGTTTGCATCCAGAATCTTGGCTTGCAAAATGTTGTGCAAGATGAGGCATGCTAAGTGAACCGCAGGGGTGATAGAAATCATAGAACAATGTGCACAAGGAGTAATATTCAACTGGTCATAGTTCCTGCTGAATGAGATCATAGAGGATGTGGAACAAGCACAGGAGGAACCTAAACATAAGTTTCACTACTCCTGGCTGCTCATTCTACTTTCCTTTGTTCTATGGTCCAACCCATTGGACTACTAGCCAATGGATGTCCCAGTTCTTTTCCTTGGTACAAAGTATCAGAACCTATAAGAGAACAAGGAGGATAAGATTCACCAGAGTGACAATAACATAGAGTTTTTTCTACACAATGAGGCGTTTCATGATGTTATAAGGTGGTCGCACAGAATACGGATAGCGACAGTACAAAGGTATGTTGCGTTTATAAATTTTTTAGGCTGGTGTTCATAACATTATCCTGGACCCAAGTAAGGACCCGACCAATAAAGCGCACCAAGAAGGGTTTATGATCACTGATGCCGATGTGGATGCAATCGTCCAAGACTAGCCAGCATAATGGTGTGGCCCAATCAAGGAGAATATGTACCAAGGAGGAAACCAGGGAGGATATGGCCAAGGAAGTGGCCAAGGAAAGGGCCAAGGAAATGGTCAAGGTATTGACCAAGATGATGGGCAAGGAAATGACGGAGGCGATGACCAGGGTAATCAAACACTGAGCTCTGATGATGATGATAGTGTGCGAAGCAAGGATTATGATGATGATAAGGATGATGAATCTGACGGCACACCTACTAGTGAGTATGTCAAGAAATTCTGGGAAGAGGTGCATCATTTGCGACACAAGAAGAGGAACGTGAACAAATCAACTAACACTATTAACTTAGTCAAGGAGGACATAGGCTTATTGTATGATGCAATCACACAAGTGGACAAGCCCGGCTTAAGAGAAACAAGTAAGAAACAATTGCGACTGACCAGCGAGGTGGTGGAACACATCAATCAGTTGGCAGAGGCCGTCAATTAAGTCAAAGTCATCATCAAGGCTAAAATATATGGTGTGGATCCCAGTATATTGTTAGTCACACTAGAGCTGGTGCCGCTAATAAAAGTAGAAATCTAGGAACAAGTAATGGAGATGGGGACGCCTGAGTTCAACAATGTTGTGCACGGGTTTGAGACATTGAACATGGACTTCTCTAAACTCACGTTGGTTGAAGTCTATGCTATCCAGTAGGTGGCTAGAATTGAGGAATGCCTCATTGAAATATGGTGTCATATCAGGAGACCAAGCAAAAAAGAAAGGGAACAGCGCATAAGACCCTCCTTAGAGAAAAGGAGTAGGAATTGAGGCGAGAGAATAGAGCAGGATTGCACTCGCTAAAGCTATCAAAGGTGTGGTCATGGATTTCCCATCAGAAGCAGCTCAAGAAGATGAAGACTCAATCTCCAGGGTTGCTCGCCTCTCCAATATAATGCTAGAAATCAAGAAGCAAGTAGAAGAGCTTTAGGAAAAGAAGGTACCAAGCACACTTCTCGAGGTGCTTGAAGAGCAAAGAAAAGAAGCATCTGAGGTTGTTGCGAGGATAAGAAAAGGAGAAAAACTCTGCACTGAGGCAGTAGAATCCATTTCCATGATGTGAGAAGTGCTTCTAGAGGATGATATTGTGGAGAATATTAAGGAGGATGCACGATGAGTTAATGAGAAAATAACTGCAATGAAGGCAGAGATGAAGAAGCTATCGCTTAAGGACAAGGTGACAAAGATCATTGATATCAAGCAACTCCAATAGGAAGTCCAATCTCTCTGTGACCAAGAGAGCACTAGGAATGAGGAAGTAGATGTGCACCAGTTGGAGGCAGCATGAGTTATAGGGATTATTCATCCTGTATAGTAGAAGCTTCACCATATTACGCAGTCAATAGAAGCAGGACCGTCAAAACATATCAGTTAAGACCCTATGGAACAATTGAGTAAGTAGGTGAAGGAAGTAATAGAGGAAGTTTCCAAGGTGCAACAAATTTTGAAGGAATTTTAGGACAAGGTTGGTCTAGTCGCACAGCCTGAGCCAGAGACTTGAGTTTGGCAGAACACTAAATTTTGCTAAGGCGTCATTTTTTCTTAGTGGATCAGAATGAGCCACATGTGAATGTTGGGGACTTGTTGGGCCAGGAAAAGTGCATAAGGAAGAATCTACCACATAAGTGCAAGAGGAAAAGAGGGCGCGTGATGGGAGAAAAGCAGGTAAAGGAAGAAGCATGAGCGTAAAGCAGAGGAAGCTATGATGAGGATTGCTACAACGAGGAAAGGAAGACCCGAGTCAATGGAAGAGGCAGGTAGAAGAGTTAAAGCGGAATAGGTGAAAGTCAAGGAAGACTACAGAAGGATGAATAGACAATAGACCAAGGACAATTTTTTCAGCTAGTTATGACCGACAGATAGACCAAAAGACGTTTTTGCCACCAGTTAAGCTTGTGGTTAATGTCATGCAAGAATTTTTCGGCTAAGTTTGGCCTATCATTAATGTAATTGCAGATATTTTGTAGCTACTAGCATCTGTAATAACCGAGTAGTACTCAGTTGACCCTGTGTGGTCTTGTAAATACTATAAATAGGAGGAACCCGTTCTGTATAAGGGTTATCTTGGAGAGGTATCTTCCAGAAGTAGGTTCAGTTAGCTTCAGTATTATTGACTTAGAAGAGGAATCTAGTAGAGGTACAAGACCATTGAGCCACGGATCTGCAGTTGAGTGTGTAGGCTGTTAGTAGAAGTATTCTGCAGCTAAGTGCACAGACTATTAGTAGAAGTAATCTATAGCTGAGTGCATAGATGGTCAAGTAAAAGAGTCGATCGAGGCTGTGTGTAGATCAGTAGGAGTAGATAGAAGCAATAAACTAGAGAGCATGAGAGAAAGAAGATTGAGTCAGATAGACGTATCTTAAGAACAGTCTGCAAGGTGCTACCTATATTTCTCATGCCAGAAGAAGAGCACCTTAGTGGTTTTTCCCATATGGGTTTCCACGTTATTTCCTATGTTGAATGATTCAATGATTTTGTGAATGTTGAGTGTTTTCTTACTTTACATTGTTACAGTTAATGTTGAAGGTATGTCGCAATATTACCAATCAGTGAATGAATGAATGTTAAAGCATTATCGACATGTTATGTATAAATTCTCGGTTAAATCTACTATTTATAATATAAGTCACACAATGTTCATTATAAGTAAGGAATCAGCTACGTCGCACGGTTGCACCAGTTGTTAAGTGGTTAGGGACAAGGTTGTGTTGCGCATCGATTGTGGTTCACAATTGCACATTTGTCGCACAGTAATAGACTCCATCCTCCTATCTCTATCGATCACCGTGGCCACACGCCAAGGGACTATAATCCCTCTCCAATTGCTGAAACATGGTTCTAATAGTTACACATTAATATATATTGATGACACTATGTCTGCCTCATGGGTGTTGCCGACTAGTCTTTCTCTATCAAGCCAATGTCTTTTGGTGTCTTGCTGGTATTGCGTTGTTGTTGAACCTTGGGTCGCGTAAGTAAGGAGATAGAGACCAACAAAATCAAAATGAAAAGAATGAGTTAATGATAAACTTTTTGTTCTAAAATTTAAACAAATAAAAAATAAACAAATGCTAAAATAGTAATAAAATAATTTGTTTAAATTATAAAAACAAAACTTTAAAATCCATCTAAAAAAAGGGGTATTAAGATATTTAAAAAAACTTTTGAATTAATTTTTTTTTAATGGAGTCACGTTTCATAAAGGCATATGTATATTATGTTTAATGTATTTAAAATCCACATGTATGTTATTACTTTAAACACTACAATGCCTTTACGTTTCAGTACTTTGAAACATTCTTTTTCTTATATAACTTAATGGAATGTTTTTTGTGCAGGCCATGAAAAGAATAACTCATGCACCATGAAGGGGAGGAGGAGCGCATGGATTGTGAATGGAAGAGCAGGGAATCTACCATACAAGTTAGCAACAACTTGAACCTAGAACCCAACAGTTGATGTGGCCAAAAACCCAACACCAATTCAGTTCAAAAATAGGATTTACGAACTAATTTCCATTACAGTTACAAGTCATTCGGACGCCCATTCAGATTGTCATTCGCACTTCCGAAAAAATTGGTTCATGTACTTCGAGGCATTAATGGAAAAAAAAGAAACGTGGGTTTTTTTTGGGTGGTCTTATCATGTTTCTCCACCTTCAAGATTCCACCGAGGTCGTCTATTCATATACAGGAGATATCGAGGGTTCGTTTTGGCTTTGCATGAGTCCAGCCATTGAATAGTTCATAAGGATAGATCGTTGTTGTCATAAACCCAAATTTTCACAAAAATTTAAAATTTTTAATGTAACATAAAATGTCTAATGTCACAGTTTGATAACTACTAGCGGCTAGCGGAAAAATGAAATAGTTAACAATTGTAATGATTAAATTCAAATGCATAAAAACTAATACCATTTTAATTTTAATATGATATATATATGATCTGCATTTAGTTGCTTCTAGCTATACTGATGATTTGCTTTTGTCAAGTAGGTGATAAGCTATGTTCTAAACTAAGGCTTACTTAGCAATTGCTAACTCAGCTGGATTTCTATTTCTTACAGGTTCCGTAGAAAATTTTTTAAACAAGTAGGAGTTTGTTTTTGCATTAAGTAAAGAAGTACTTCTTTAGCATAATAAAAATTGCTAGAGCATAATTTGATTAATAGAAAGCAAGGCTACAATGAGGTAAAGTACTTCTTTTGCTGTTTTTTGAATCTATGATAGTATATCAAGTTAGTCGTAAATACCATTGTCCGTAATATACTAGTGCCTTTTACCAGCATGAGTTCTACTTAAGTTTTATTTTTTTGATATTATATACCCAGTTACTCACAAGTTTTACTGATGAGAATAGGGCTCATGATTTAATATAGAAACACTTTGACTGAAGCATGAACTTACTGCTATTGCTATGTCTAAGGTTCAATGTGCTGCTTTATAAGGATGAGTATAATTCTAAGACCTTCAAATAAAAAGTTTACAATTGATTACATAGGTTTACTTTTAATTCAGCTCTTATAGTGAAGAGTATCATCCTGTTTCTTTATATATAGTTCTAATAGTCTTCTTGCACTACTAGCCACCAAGCTATAATTTCGATTTTTCTAAGTGTCACCAGGTCACATGTATTATTGTAATATTTCATTATCATATCGCTTAATCATATTACTGACTGATTTTTACTTTTAACTCTAGGCAGTCTTATGACCTAGCAACTACCAAGGTATAGTCTAAATAATGGCTTGATTTAATAATAATTTGGTTCTTTATAGAGACCAAAAGAACATTAACTTCCAAGAATTTTTCACACCAAAGCACTGTAGACTTTATGCAAATATAAGAGTTATTCTAGGGTGGAATTACTATATATATTTACTTACATATAGTTAATCTATAATCAAATTACTTCACCAACTCGTGTATGCATAACACTAGTTCTAATAATATAGCATGTATCATCAAACATAAGGTTTGTATGAATATTCATTAGTAGTACTATTGACTCATGGTCAAAGGAATATACTCCACTATTGATCTTTGTATAAATGTTTTTACCAAATATTGATTACAAGGTTTTCAAAATGCAAAAGTTAACGATACAAAAAAATGTTTTTACCATTGCTTTATTTTATTGTTTATCATTGCAATGATACGAATTTGAATTTATAACAAACATTATCATCGTGGTCATCATATACATCATTGGAAATAATATGTTTTACCTGACAGTGCAGGAGAACTATATTGATCGACCCACTGGTGAGTAAAAATCTTGATGGGCACGTGCATGAGTCTCCACCATGCATTGTTCGATTTAAAAGCTCGTAAAGAAACCCTATCTTCTTCATTTCTCTTTCAAGGGTTTGTCTCTGCGCTTTCTGGGTTCCTTCGCAACCATGGGAGGATCGCTAGTTCATCAAATGATAGTCCTTAAGTGAATGGTATAGTGTTATATCATTGTGCAAGAGTTAAAGAATTCCTAGTTTGTAACGTGGTTTCGTTCTAGAAGTTTATGAACACCGTGAGGGTGGTTTTCTTATCTCTGTCAGTAGTTTAGAGAGCTGGTATAGTGTTACCCTTGTCTCTGCTCGTGGCTTGCTCTTTCGTCGGTGTAAAACTGAAAACAAGAACCTCACTGCCTCTGTCACAGGTTTGGCATGAGGGTTTCATCTCTTCAAAGTGCAGTTCCTCGAACTGGTTCGGTTACCTCCTTGGCTCCAGATTTCTTACTTACAGGTAAATAGAATTACCCAGCTATTACTTTTATTTTCTAGTTTCAATTTTAGCAAAATGAAAATAGTATCTAGCTAAAGCATTCGGCCTTGTTCTTGCAGGTTACCTTTCGTCTTCGGGCTTGAAAGAACCCTCTCCAACGCTGGTTGAATTCATGGCCAGAATGGGTAAGCCCCGGTTTAACGTGGCATATCCCTATTTGCAAAGGTTAATGGAAAGGAGTTACAGTTTGAAGGGAAGCATGTCTTTGATTCCTCCAATGTTTAGATGCTCAGTTTTAAGTTATTACTTAGTTTTGTTGTTAAAAACCCTTGCATGTTGTTGGGTAGCTCTGGATTATAAGCCGTGACTTGTATTTAGTTTTCTTGACTTGTAAAAGGGATTACAACCTTACGACTTGATAATATCATACTCTGGTTTTTAAAATAAAAGGGGTTTCTCCTGTACTTATAGTTTTAAGTGACTCCTATTTCGAATTACTCTGTTTATTATAATTTAACTTGTAAATACTAATACTGTAAGATAGGTTTTCTTCTTCAACTCTGAGTGAAGTAAATTTACTATTAATGATATCTTTTGTAAGTAGTTATTGTTATTGTGAAGACTATAGATCAGTCATAATGTAAAATTTATAAATTTATACTTATCAGTTTAGGATATAATAGCTAGGGTTTAATGGAAATGAAACCCTTGCATAAATGTATTCTTAATTTAATTATTACTTAGCCACTGTTTATTGTTTCTTCAGTTTGGCTATTACAGGTGTATGGTGGTTTATTAACCTGTTAACTATATATTTATTTTGCTTGTTTATAAAAGATATTTGTCTTAAGAAAAGACTGTAAACAGTCTAAAGTATGAGTTGTAATCTTCTTGTAAAATTTGTTTACACAGTTATTAAAGTAGACGGATTAAAATCTAAATAAATTAATTTATAAATAGATAAATTAAAAGTTAGGGTTTCGATCCTCAGGTTTTTCTTTCGCAGGTTATAAGCCTAGTATTGATAATTATTTCCTGAATAAGTAATTTCTTAGTTCTATTTTAATTACTAATTACATTTATTTTTATTTACTATTATGTAACTTGAGCTCTGTAAAGAATAGAAGGTTAACTTTGTAACTCTCTTTACTTCTCATAAATAAAGGGTTTGTAAACATAACCCTATTCTAGTTTATATTAAGTAATAGTTTAAGATTTAGTTAATAGTTTTAAAAAATAGACTGTCTGGTTAATAATTTGTTTATATACTTAACTGTTATCTTCTATAAGATTTTATTTTATCAGTATATTATTACTGTAATTCTAGTGTAGTTTACATTTTATTTTCCTGCATTTTTATTTAGTTATACTAAGTAAAAATAGTAAACACAAATATATCATAACAATTTTTTTCCTTCATAATATTTTAAACATTGAAATAAATTTACTCTGCTATCTACATATTCAAAATCCAATCTATTATTTTCATTCACTTATCTACTTTAAGCATTCTAACTGTGCTAGAGTACGACCTGGTTTCTAGGTGTGGAAAAAAACAGTTTAGAAATTTATTTTCATTCTAACACATTATTCTCTAAATCCATTTCATTTCTATAACAATCTAATAAGAATACTAAATATAACATTTCACAAACTGAACTTTTAACATTCATATAACAGTTAAACTAAGATTTATTTAACTAAAACAGTAAAATAAATAACATAGAACCTATTGAGGATAGTCGACAACAGCTTTAGGAGGCCGTTCCTCCCTACCAATCTCCTGGAGAGTGCTCAAACAACGCTTCCTCAGGACCCCCGAGCTTGTTCCTGGTCTTCTTAGCTGAGAACTAGGTGGATAATGCAAATAGTAGAACCCTCTGTCAACTGACTAGTTCAATACCTCAGTAAAACACTCTGCTCTTAGCAGTATGATCTTCAGCTTAAAAGCTACAACTAGATCAATCAGTATTTATCCCCTCAAACACTTTCCAGATTTCCCTTCCATTGAATTTCTCTGAAGTACATTCATTCACCCTGAATGATCACTTCTCTAGAATGAGCAGCCTCATCTCTCTTCAATGGGAATTTTTATAAAGATTGCCTAGGTCTTTTGGGTTAGTTTTCATTAATTGAGCCACCTGCTCTGATTCCACTTTCTTGGGGAATCATGACCACAAATGTAGGAAGGTTTCCACCTGCAATAGTTGGAAGTGGTTTGAGGATGCTGCCACATGTCAATTTGCTCTCCACCCAGTCTCCTCCACCAATTTGACCAACAAACACTCTTTTAACAGCTCTCCTAAGCTATTGTCTCCTCATTTATTTATTTATAAATAAAATATTCAGAATTTACATTAAATATCCTTGACCCCACTGGGTCATCATTTACAACTTAGCATAAAATTTAACATATTGTTCCTCAAATAATATAAAATAGTTTTTTAGCAAAATTGGGGCATGTGACAGTTGTTCTCTGGGAGGGCCCCTCAGTGGTAGCGTGAATCGTCCATTATGTTCTTATAATCAAATAAGTAGTGTGCTTTTCATTTATGTTGTGTGTGAATCAAATTGTGAATGGTGTAGTGGTTTAGTTTCTATATTTGTTTTGTCTAGAATATCTTTCCTTCATGTTCCAAATATTTTTGTTACAGTTGTTATGTGTGAATGATATCTCAATATATATTTACTTCATTGTGATAATCTTGATTTATTTTTTGAAACATTATCCTTTACAGTATACATTTGTATATTGCTTGTTTTAATGTAAATTCGCATATTGTTGGTAGACTATGTGTCGGAGCACTCTATATAGAAATAGTCCTTTGTTTTTATGGCTTAATTCTTGTAGGAATGATAGATGATGTTCAGCTATTTATAAAATACAATTTTCTCTTGTTTTCATGTAATTTGCATCTTCAAAATTCATACGGTCGACCGTTCACACCTTCATTCAGATTGTCTTTCAGCACTATGATTTGCACTTAGATAGAATTTTAATTCATTTCCATAATTTTAAGTATCTTGTTTATGCAGACATAGTTAGCTAAGGTATAGGCTAATTTTCCAGCATTCTACTGTGTTCTGCAGCTAGTTGGGATTTGAATCCATCTTCATCATTTCATATTTAGTTTTATATTAATGCATAAGATTAATTATTACATTTGTAATGATGATGAAATCCACATACAATCCATTTTACTGTGAAAATAGGAAATAGTTTTGGTTTAAATAGGATTAGTGTAGTTGTCTTTTAATTATAATTTAAGTATCTTATGATCCACTTTCATGCTCATAACCTAAATAGAATATATTTTTTTAATATGTTACCATAGATCTTGTCAATTTTCAGTAGGTACAAGTAGGTTCAGCATTTCATCTTCATTTCCCATTTGAATTTATAATTAGTTTTTTTTCAATCTTCATTTATATAGCTTATCATTGCTTTAGACTTTGTTAGTTCCATTTCTTCAGTTTATTTCATTTTAAGTAGGTATAATAGGGTAGAATCAATTTTCAATTAAAACTTAGTAAGTCTTCTTTAAATCTTATTTAGCAGTGTAGTGGTTCTAGGTTGTTGTTGTGATTTTCAATTAAAAGATCACTCTTCACTAGTATAGGTTTACTTTTTAATTGTAGATCAGTTGCATTTATTTCCATGGTTGATTAAAATGTTTTAGTTTGTTGCTTAGTTTCCTGTAAAAGCGGGGTACAAGTACTTTGTTTTTCCATTGTGGATTTGCTTACCATTTCAATTTTTTTCAACTATTTCAATTACTGTCTTATGCTTAGATTTGCTTACAAACTTTAAGTTTAGGTTACTCTTTGCATTTGAATGTTTTATAAAATAGCTTGAAGTATTTGATTAGATAGAAAGTTTTCTTAGAACAAATAGAATGGAAATAAGATTCACTTTTCTTTATATAAGTCTTTAGATTCACTCAAAATAGTGAGTGGGTAGAGTCTGAATGAAGTATCATATGAAGTTTAATTTGATAGGAGATAGGTTAGGATAGGCTAGAATAATCCATACTTTATCCCTGCACATATAGTGTTTGCATCTCATAGCTACCTTCCCGGGTTGACAATTTAAGTTGAAATTAATTAGCATATATTTTCACCAACATTTTGGTGCCATTGTCGGGGAGGTGCTAAAGGGGTTGGAGTCTAGGTAGATAGGATTCCTTTATATAACACAGTAAGGGGGAGGGGAAATGATAAGACACAAAGACGAATTCGCTACATTATTTCCATGGTGTAACAGCTTGACGCATCCACTTTGGTGAGTTTCCCCAAAACCTTGTTGTTCCTTTTTACAAGCGTGTTTTACTTTCTTCAAGCTTATTTTCACAAGTGTGTTTCGCAAAGTGTGCTTATTTTCTCTTAGTTGTCCTTACTTTTTGTGAGTTTTACTTTTCGTAAAAGAGTGTTTGCTCTTTTGTTTTACTTCCCTTAGATGCACTTTTCTTTCTACAAACATAGATAGTTTACTTTTAGATAGTGGAAAACTACAACATGAGCCTCTGATGCAAAAAGGGTTTAAGAGCCTAACCCACTAGAGTACTGAACAAGCTTGCTAGCAGTGGGTACCGGCCTGTGGTATGACCAGGTAAACTTGACAACGTACTGAACATGCCTGACTAAAAGAGGGGAATTTTCCTGAAGAGGATAATTTGTGCAAAGTATATGGTTTTGCTATACCTCGATGTATGGTGTTGTTTTTTAAGTTCACCTAGAAAGGAGTATCTATCGTTGAGTTATGGTAAAGGAAAATCATATATCTTCCATTTGAGAATGCTTGTGAGTTGCACTTAATACCCTGTCATCTAATTCATACTATACCTAGGATTTCACTATCCTAGAAGTGGAATCCGTAAGCCTAGGATCCTAATGAACTCAAATGAAAACTTTGTTGATATTACTTGAATAATGATAAGACTTTCAGAGGTAGCAGAGATGACCAATTTCCTATAGGCAACAATGAGAACAAGGTTTTATGGTCAATTTGGGAGAATAATGAACACTAGAGGGCCTACTGATACCATGACAAGCCAAGGTTTAAAACACTAACGAACTTGTGAATTTGCCTCCCAGAAGCCTAGAAAGTATGCAGACCATAGACACGAAAGAATCACTAAACAGATTGCAAATGAAGACGGGGGAACGATAGCGATTCATAGATCTATCACAATGAATGTACATTAGAGCAAATTTGGGGTCTAAAATGGGCCTTATAAGAAAATGCTCCAACAATAAATTTTGTGAGTTGGAATTCAGGAATCAATGGAATTTCAATAAAATGAGTCAACCATAATGGTTGAATTGACATATTTGTCATCAAAGAAAACTATTTTTTTGTTCGTATTTTCGACATATCTCCCTGTGTTTTTACTCAAATTCTGAGTGGGAGAGCTCGTTGGATGTGTCATTTTTAATTTCGCATCCAACGAGTATCCACATTGAATACTTATGACGGACCCCTCTACCCCAAAAATAAGAAATACCCTCATCACGTCTTTTCAGGTATTTCTTATTTTTGGGGTATCGAGGACCGTCAAAAGTATGTAGTGTGAGTACTCGTTGGATGCGGAATTAAGTTATGCATCCAATGAGCTCTCCCGCTCAAAATTTGAGTAAAAACACAGGGAGATATGTCGAAAATATGAACAAAAAAATTAGTTTTTTTCATTCTTCCTCCAAAATTAATAACTATTATTTTATTATTTTAACTATTATTTTATTATCTTCCTTAGGAGGTCCATTTTAGACCTCAAATTTCCTCCAATGGCAACAACGAGAACAAGTTTTTATGGTCAATTTGGGGGCATAATGAAGTTATGAATGTTGGAGGCCCTAATGATGCCATGACAAGCTAAGGATCAAAACACTAGAAACCTTGTGAAGTTTCCTCCTAGAAGCGTAGAAAGTATGCAAACCAAAGACACAAAAAAATCACTAAAAAGCTTGCAAATGAAGAGGGGAGAACAATAGTGATTGATAATCCTATCACAGTGAATGTAACACATCCTGATGAATGATAACTAGTGATCCATCATACCCCTCCCATGTTTGCATGCCTAGGACATCAAACGAGATGGAATCTAGAGAGATGAATATGAATGCAGAATGGCGGGTCAGATGAAGGCCACAGTAAATACCCCCTTAAGGAAAGTCCAAGTGAGCTAACAAGGAAGGGTAGTGAGCACTGAGAACCCGCTCCCTTTATTTTGGTTCATCCTTGATGGGTGTAAAAATGACCTCCCCCATCCAACACCTATATTCATCAACGAAGGAATGTCCACACTATACTTAACAATCATGGAATGAAACTTTGGGTTCATGTGGTCATCCTCCACTGTGCTTTAGAAGCATGCTTCTCTTAGGGAGAAGGGCTCCAACATTTGCCATATCATTTGTGAGTAAGTTCAGGGGAATTCAACATGAAAGTGGGAGACTTTCTTGTAACATTGTAACTATGAGGCCATACTGGCTATTTTTGGGTTTGAGGAGGACTCTCCATGCCACATCAGTCTGATAATAAACAATGAGTATTCCATGATGCTCATGGTTTCCTTGGGAGGCTCTAAGCCTCCCAAGGCCTGTTATAGGCCCTCGTCAGTCCTTGGGGGCTTGGATACCCATCCACCGGTGCCTATTACAAGCCTTGGTAGGCTTAGTTAGACTCCTAGTGCTTGCTACAGGCCATGGGGGCTTGTATAACCAGCCCACAAGAGTCTTAGTCAGCAATTGGGGGCTTGCAACATTGAATCTAAATTTTGTACTATATGCATTGGCTCTAGTGACATATAAGAAGTGATCTCCCATCTCTTCATTAGACCATTAGATGCTACAAATCATAATAATATGTGGTTGAGTAATTGCATTGTGGGTGGAGTAATGTGCATCCACACTATACATCGAAAGAAGCAACATGCGTTGTGCAATGCATGTGGGGTCATATGAGGGGTATCATATCAATATACTAGGTAGAAATATAAAGGGGTATAAAAAATGTAAATGAAAAAATGGATACATACAATATATAGTGAAAATAGTTTTTTTTTAAATTGGGAAAACATATTGGGAGCGGGTTAAATAAAAAATTTGGAGGTATTTTCCAATATTTACTAAAATTAGGGGTATGTGCGATGTTAGAGGTTCATTGAGTGAAGTCCCCCTGTTTCCAATAACAAAGGATCCAACAACTATCCTAAATGAGGGTTCTTCTCCTCTAGTGTTCCAATCCAAGCTATAGATGGTGTGATATGAATTCCTAAGTTGGAAAGAAAGGAAGAAGATGCTGGCTCTCTCGATATCTTTAAAATAAATTAAGTAGCCAACTTAAATAAAAAGACAATTTTAGATCTTTTTTGGGCCACAATGCAAGGTTTGAGGAATAAAGTGTGCACTAAAAACTTACATATTAATATAGTATAGATCAATATAAACTCTATATCTAGTAAGTAGAGAAAGAAATCCCTTAAGATGCAAAGCATTTTTAAAGAAAAAATTTTGAAAAAAAATTAACACCTCAAAAGATTTAATCCTTTTAGATACTTAAAAAATTTAGAATTAAAATAAATCTATAATAATTTATAAAATGTGCATCATATAATGATTGAAATAATGGAAATCAAACTACAAATATCAAAATGATTTGTACCGTCACAAATTAGAGAAGCAAAGTTTAAACTTTTAACATCGTTAAATTAGATTTGATCTTTTGTTGTTTTAAAACTTTTACATTCCAAAAAGTGTTTACTTAACATAAAGAGGAGTAAGCTAAATGCTCAATTTTCTTAGCTTATTTCAAAGCAAGATGTGACATACATTAACATATACTATATATATATATAAAATAAGTTCAAAATTGTATATTATTCATACAAGAGTAACAATTTGAACTCAAGTTATCACATTAACAAAAATGACACACAAATATATGTGGAACTCTTTTGGTGACCGCTTGGTTACATCTTTTTGCAATGTCGGTTATGTGTCCAATGACAGGCCTGCACTAATTTGAAATCAATGGCTCTTCGTACTTTCTGGTTTAAACTGCAGCCAAAGGCTTCAGTGTGGACATGAAGATTCAGTCCAGTAAGATTAATTTGCAAGTTACGAGGAGGGAGCGGTGATGGCGGTGATGGCAGAAGACAGGAAGGTATGAAGAATCGTTGTCGCCATTAGATCGGCTTCTTAAATTTGAAAGCGAAGAGAATCTTCAATACTGGGCAGAGAGTAGCGACAAAATAATGTAGATGCTTCTCTCACTTGGTAATTGCTATTTTTTTTGTTTTTGGTCGTCTTCAAATTTAGACTAGGCCTCGTTAATTTTGCAAAGCAGTGTGCTCCATTTTAAGAAAAATTTTTAGCCAAGAGTTTTTCATCGTCATTGCAAATTAAGTAATCTACTAGGTAGTCAGCTTCCATGGCCGTTCTAAGATCGACGGTTGTTAGACAGGCAGCAGCGCAATTGGCTCCTTCCTCTTCTTTTTCTGCTGCTGTGTTGTGTGCCGTTCCAAGCACTCCTCCCACTTTCACGATCATCAGACAGCCACCTCTAATCGTCGCCCCAGATCGCCCCACTCCTCGTCGATCTCTCTATCTTTCCAACCTCGATGATCAAGCGGGAGTAAGGTATCAGATTCCCAGGGTTCTGTTTTATCGCAGCGACTGCTCGAAGAAGAAGAATGCAGAGGATCCGGTCAAAATTATCAAAGAGGCTCTAGCAAAGGTTCTGGTGCATTACTATCCTTTTGCTGGAAGATTGAGAGATGCAGATAACGGTAAACTCACAGTGGACTGCACTGGTGAGGGTGTTCTTTTCGTGGAAGCGGATGCCGATATTTCGTTGGAAGATTTTGGAGATCTCTATCCACCTATTCCTCGTGGAGATGACTTTATCAATAATGTTCCGGGATCGGAGAACATCACAGACTCTCCATTACTTCTGATTCAGGTTTGTAATCCTCACAAATAGATGATAATTTGTAGAGTAGATCAACAGGTTCGTTTGATAGTTAAGAGATTTGTTCAATCAACTAGTATAGATTCATAGATCCATCTTTTTAACTAAGATTTATAGATCCATCTTTTTTTATTAAGGGTGGCCGTTTCGTTTAATACTCGAATTTCTTCCTAATTTTTTCTTTAGAGAAAATATCTTGGGCCAAGAGATTAGGTTTTACAGTATACGTTATAGGATATGTAGAATAATATGATTGAATTTTGCCACACCGTATGAATTTCCAGGTAACGCGTCTAAGATGCGGAGGCCTCGTGTTGGGTTTGCGCTCCAATCACTGCATTAGTGATGGCGCTGGTATCGCCCAATTCATCAAAGCTCTGGGTAAAATGGCAAGAGGGGCAGCTATCCCTGCTGTTCTACCAGTCTGGGAAAGAGAAATCCTTCGACCCAGAGAGAAGCCTATTGTGAAATTTCCCCACCACGAATATGGCCAACCGACACCCGATGAATGTAAACAATCAATGTTTCCTGAGGAGGAAATGAGCGTTAAAGCATTCTTCTTTGGGCGAAGAGACATTGAGGCAATTATAAGTGTACCACATTCGAAGCGATATCGGCGTGCCTGTGGCAATCGAGAACGAAGGCTCTGAGTTTCCCTGCATACCAAGATTTGAGATTGATATTTGCTTTAAACGCCCGTTCTCGATTTCAACCGCCTCTTCCGGCTGGTTACTATGGCAATACAATATGCTTAGCCTCTG
>LPNX010111310.1:0-18983 GCA_001517045.1 Pseudotsuga menziesii
AAGAAAAATTATTGATTACATTTAAAATGAAATATTGTAATAAATAAAAAGAATTCTTGTATTCCAAATTTATAATCCGTGTTCAGTAAGGAATAAAACACCCTTTATTATATTAAAATATTATCAATCATTTACTTTCAGAATTTTGGAAGTCTATTTACGTCTTTAATATTTTGAAAGTCTATCAAAATATAATTCATCCATTTAGGTCTTTCAAGAGTGCCTACTCATAAAAAGCATAGTAACCCAAATTCCCTTTAAACTGAGTGATTACCCATTGAAAGCATAAACCAGACTTTGATGCAAATTAACAAAGCATGCAACATCCAATATAAAAAGAAGCCAACTGGTCTATATTATTTGTTATCAGATTTTGTTAGTATGTAAACTAAAAACGCAATATATATATATATATATATATATATACTAAAAAAAGCATTGCACAAATATATATGGAAAAAAACTCAGAAAGCAGTGTATGGGTAAAATTTATTCACATTTATTTTAATAAATTACAATAAGCATAAGAAATAAGAAATTTATATTAACTTTCAATTAACATAAACTGCATAATGAACAACTGCTTAATGATATTCATTAAAGAGCAGAGTGAGAATTAAAAATAATGAATTGTATATATTTCACTGATCAGATCATGCCATCGTAGACTTAGCAACAAATTTATAGATATAGAGGGAGTGACCCTTTTGCGCCACCCTGATATTTATGGTCTCTTTCTCTTCATAGGTTTTTGTAGCACCTCTTCCTATTCTGAATTTGTTTTTATCCCATACGATGCCATTGATTCATTTCCTCCCACTGCAGCCTTTGGATGCAATTTTCATTACACTTCTCCCATTATTTTCCCAATCATGAAAACTCGGAGCCTCCCAATTATGATAAAGAAAACTCCCACTAAGCCAGAAGTCCTCAAAACTATTCCATTCACAGGCTTGGAGAATCATCTTGCTCTCATCATCTAGCTTCACCTTGTGGAAGCTCACTTGAGAACGAGTATAACTCTCTCTAACTTTAACATGATAAATATTAAAATCCATCATGTTATGTTCAGAATGTCTCTCATCATTCTTGAACATGAATATATATTCAAGAGTTTTATTCTGTGAGAATCTGCCCTTTGGATTGTATCTCCACTATTCACATCTCTGATAAACATATCTCACAGACTTAGTACCACCTCTTAGTGGTATATTCACCTTAATCTCCACATAAAATGGAGTATTCTTCACTGCACCATTGAATCTCTCGATTAAAGGCCTCGTAATAGCTTGAGAGACCCATTCAAAATTGTTGCAGCTTCCATCAAATGTCCACATGGAAAACAAGTGTGGATCTATGCCATGGCCCTAGCTTCTGAATAACAATTTAATACTGCAAGTACCATTCGTTGATGTTTTAAAAGAAGAGAAGCTAAAAGGATACTTACTAGATTCTATTGGGTTTTTGGAAAACCTGACTGGAAAATATGGGAGAGTCTTCTAGCTACACATGGTTCCATGACTGAGTTCAAGCATGCTTACATTGTATCTCAAGCTTCCATCTTCTTCTCTAATTTTGGTGAAGGAAAATATGCGATCATAATTATCATCCAACACAAACTCTACGAATCTGTGCAAGTTTTCAAGCATTGGAGGTATTGGAAGCCTCCATAAAACACGGCCATAATTGTAAACCCAGAGACCAAGGTAACTATTAGGGTTTCTGGAGCTTGGAATACGGTATATAACTAGAGAATTAGGGAGAATAAGCTGATGCCCACGTGCATAATCTGGAAATAAATGTGTAAGGGCATGGCCCCAACTTCGATTCAACGTTTTTAAAATTGGCAAATCATACCAAGGCACCCACGTCAACACTTCACCAAGAACAACGTCTTCATCAAGTCCGTTGATTAAAGGCTTGGAAAAACAAAAAACAAAAAAAAAACATTAATGCTATCCACTCCTTATACTAGTGTAGTTTGGAAACTCCCCTAGTCATTAGGAATGTTGTGAACATACTTGTTTATTGAGACAGGATATTTTATAAAAAAAATTGGTGTCCAAAGAAACTTTTTTTGTCTCTAAAGGACGAGGAACAAAATGGTGCAAGTTCTAAGGACAAAGGGGTTGGGGGGTGCAAGCTTATGAGGATCTCTTTTGACACGTTAGATGCAATAGAAAAATAAAAAACCAGACATCCCTCAACTTACATGGATATTTTGGGTCACATACAATGAATCATGCAATGAGTAAAAAAGATGAAATGTAGGAAATTGAATGACGTTTCCAAATATATAATTTTTTTCTATTTAAAATTTTGTTAACTGTCTAAATATTTATCCTTTTTAACGAGAAATTTTTATTTTTGGGACAAATTATAAAGTATATGTTTTTGTGGGTGCAACCTTTGAGTGCCTAAATGATTGGAAGCCATCAAAATGTTTCTTGCATATGCCAATCATAAGAACTTCAAAGTGTATAAGATGGATGTTAAGTCAGCATTTCTCAATGGAGAAATAGAAGAAGAAGTCTATCTAGAGCAACCTAAAGGATTCCAACTAACATACAATCTTGACTATGTCTATAAACTAAAGAAGGAACTACATGGATTGAAACAAGCACCTAGATCCCACTATTATAGACTGGATAAGTATCTACATGATAAAGGATTCAAGAAAGGTATTGTTGACAGTAATTTGTACATCAAATCCGAAGGTGATGACTTATTAGTTGTTTTGGTTTATGTGGATGACATTATTTTTGGATGTCCTAATGATTCTTTTGTTCAGTGGTTTGCTAATTCCATGCAATATGAGTTTGAGATGTCAATGATAGGAGAATTTCCATTCTTCATTGGTCTCCACATTATTCAAAGTTCTAAAGGATTATTTCTCTCCCAAGAGAAATATTTGAAGGAGATGTTGAAGAGATTTCAAATGGAAGATTCTTCATCTGTTAGTACGCCTATGGTTCTTGCCTATAATCTTAGAAAGGATGATCCCTCACCTAATTTTGATGAAAGAACATATCGATCAATGATAGGTAGTATTTTGTACATCACAACATCTCATCTTGATATAATGCCAGTTATTGGAATGGTAGGTACATTTCAGTGTGCTCCTAAGCAAATCCATTTGGTGGTTGTTAAGAAGATATTCAAATATTTGAAGGGAACAATGACTTATGGTATTTGGTATCCTAGAAATCAGAATCTTCAATTAACCGCATATCCAGATGCTGACTGGGAAAATTGTTTGGATGAAAGAAAGAGCACAAGTGGAGGTGCACTCTTCTTGGGTGATTATTTAGTTTCATGGCTGAGTAAAAATCAAGTCTCGATGTGTTTATCTACTATAGAAGCTGAATACATTGCTAATGCCGCCTGTTGTACACAAGTACTCTAGATGATCCAGACACTGGAAGATTTGGAGGTAAAATATGCTAATCCCATTCCTCTCCATTGTGATAATACTAGTTCCATTAGTGTTTCCAAGAATCCAGTCCTTCATTCCAAGACTAAGCACATACCGATTAAGTATCACTTTTTACGGGACCAGGTCACAAGCATAGTGTTTCAATTCAATTTCATTCCTTCTACAGAACATATTGTTGATATCCTTACTAAACCTTTACCAAAGACACATTTTGAGTACCTATGCTAGAAGCTAGGTATCATATCTTATTCCAAATAACTTGTTCACTTTGATAGCATGAGTTGTGTTATAAAGTCTTCTTTGACATTGATGTCAAAGGGGGACAATTTTTTGTTTCTACATATGATAAGCAGTCGGTGATTGCAAGTGCATGAAAGTTGTCATCAATGCCAAATGGGGATATTGCTGGAATTACATGATAGGTATTGCGATCATATGGAAACAACTCATATTGTGATGTGGTTGTCATTGATGGAAACACGTAAGTTCCAAGCATATGATCCAACAACAGGGAGGACAGATAAGCAGAGATCGGAGTGTAATTAGGATCTCCGCTCATGTATGCAAGCAAATTAGTTCCCTTGAGGAAGCAAGCTATGACTCCGCCTAGATGAATACCTTCAATATCAAAAATCAAGAAGTTGAGACATGTTGTCCATTCAATTAATTTGACATAAATTGCATGATCTAGAGAGTACATTCAATTCATTTGACAAAGATTGGACGAACCAGATTAAAGGAGGAAATACGGATCGACGGTGGTAAAGGATTCACGAAGTGAATCTGTATGGGAGATAATCGACCCGCAAAAGAAAATTGAAGATCCACAATGTTAAGGTGAGATCTGCATTTGATCATAGATCGAAGGTTAGGAAGGATCCCACAAGAAATCGACGACTCTCAGAAGTTGTGGAAATATATTTTCGGAAGGAAATTGCGGAAGCCGATTTCGGAAAAATTTTAAGGCAAGTACACAATCCGCAATCCACAACCCGACTGTGAAAAGAGACTTGCGGAAGGAAAATTACGGAAGCACATTTTAGGGAAAAGTGGGAAGGTGGATCCGCAATCCGCAATCCAATTGTGAAAAGGACCATTGCAGCCGCATGATTGCAGAAGTCGGTTTTTGGGAAAACTGGGAATTGCATATCCGCAACCCACAATTGTGAAAAGGAGCTTGTTGAAAAGAGCTTGCGAAAATGTTGTTTCAGAAACTAAGTTGCAGAAACTCAATTACGAAGAGATTAAATTGCGGAAAGATTGATTCACGAAAAGACTAAGGTTGCGAAAGCAAGCTTGCAGAAAGCTGTATTGTGGAAAGATAGTATGTAGGACAAAAGTTGCGGAAAATTAATTGCGGACTTTGAAGGACCCCCTAAATACAAAGGAAATTTGCTTCAAGTAGTTATGAATTCAAGAACCTGGCGGAAGATGGTTAAATATGTTTAGAATCCTTATCGATTGGGTTCCTTGCCTGCCATGAGTCATTGAACGATTTTTTGATCAATTATGAAACTGAAAGTTAGGCATACGAACAGGAGAAGGGAATAAAGATTAGTAAGAATAAAACAAGGAGAAGAGAAATGTGTGACATGCGCTGAAATGGGGAGAATACATAGAACAAAGACAATGAAGGCAACCAATTTTGAATGAGCAGAAGCAGAAGTAGATCAGAGAATGTAATAGAATTGGTAAGCATAGCTATATCTGGTTTTCATTGTATTGTACTGAACAAAGTTTAACTCTATGGAATAAGGGTGGTAGGGTGGTGCTAGGGAAACCATGTAGTCTTCTGTGTGCAAGTTGGATCTTGTAAAGGTCTAGTGAGTTCTAGAAAAATAGGAGAGTTGGTGCTCTCCACAAGTTGTTTCTTGTAAAAGATAGGTTGTAGCCTCTCCTGAGTTGGTGCTCAAAGAAATTTAATTTGTAATAAAATAATTTTCTCTTATGAGATTCCTTATGAGTATTTGTCTCTGTCCCCATCATATTTGTGATTGATAAAAATTACTTATGTTTTATATTTGTTGCATTATCATGGCTGTAAATATGTGAACAGTAATAAAGTAATATATTTCTTGCATTATCATGGCTAGAATGTTTAATCTTAGGAATAACTAATTCAAACCCCCCTTCTCAGTTATTCGAATAGTCTCAACACAAATAGGAAAAATATTACTATCAAATGTATAGTAGAAAAAATAATTGAAACAAATGCATAATAGGAAAAATATTTGAATCAGATGCATAGAAGTATTACTGTAAAAAGAAATGAATATGATTCATAGTTAACTTGAGATTCTACTTTAAACTAGTTGAGACAGATAAGAAGTAGAATAGGGAACCTAACATCACTGTCGAGAAAACATAAATGAAATATTCATTCCTCCCAACCAACTCCTAGAGCAACCAAGTCTCACTTGCTCCAGAATCCGTGAGTCCGTTTGCTGAACCACGAGGGAAAAAACCACTTAATGCATCATTTCTTGCATTAACAAATCATTTCCTCATCCACTTCTATCCTCCTACTTGCTAAATGGACATACTATTATACAATATTTTTCCTAGGACTTGGTCATTTATGATCCTCCTTCTCTTTAGCACTCCACAAAGAGTTGTGACCTAATTTTGGGGAAGATGCCTCCTACATCTAGAGTTCTCACTGAGCAGCTTCAACCACTTTTCTTTTCACCTTGTGGGTCAGCAAATACTCTTTCAACAATTATTTCAGTTTTGATTCCCTTCGGTATTTTTTATTAATAAATAAGAATAATCTATTACATTTATTTTTTACTTTCTTGTAAAAACTTTTTAAAAAATAAAATATTCAAAAAGAATAATAACAATTTATTTAAATTTGGTGTATTACAACATCTAATTGATCCAAAATATATCCATCCAGATGTTCAATAACCTCTTGTTGTTGACACCACTATCAGAAAACAAACATGCCACACGAGGAAAATGATTCCCTTGTTTAAAGTGGCCAAAAAAGGACAACCCCCTAGCTCAAGGAAAGTGGTATCCTATCATCGAATTGGAGTACAAGTTTCCTCATTCGCTTTAGCAGGAAATGGGGACCATTGTCTCTTAAGGGGGAATGTCTTATATATCATCTATGTCAACTTAGTTGAACATGTGGATTAGTTTATCCATCAATGCAAGAAACTATGTGGATCATTTCATCCATTGACTCAGCCTGTAGGCTACTAAGCTTACATGTTGGAAATATTTATGAATATATGTACATAGTTGAATGATTAAATGATATTTTACAATAGAGACATTACATTAAATATATATGCATGAATGCAAAAGGTTGACATCTCTTCAATGGAGTAATAACCATTAGGTTGATTACAAAATCAACTCACACAATATTCTACAAGACTCGTTCATCATACATGCCCCATAAAATTTGATGACTCAAACACATGTCAGCAGATATTCTGAATAGTTAGAAGGCACCATGAAGACGCCATCAACATGAAAGTGGTGTCTCTTCATCTTATTCTAGTCGAAAGATGGGAAAAAGATGGTTTGTCTTCTCAATCAAATTGTAACTACTTATTTGTAACCCAAAGGTTGTTGGTATACTCCGAAGCATCCCTCATATTTGTATATATACATGTAAGCCTCCATATGAAAGGATTCCTTGTTCTCAATTTCATTAAGACATGTCCTGAAAGAGAAGGCTTGATCAATTCATTCATTTGACAACCATGTATGCAAATGATACTTTCAACCCAATACACCTTGATACAAGGTTTTATTATAGACTTAATAGATCGACATCCTATAGACGACTACTCAATACAATTGGAGTTTTCTCCCTTGGGGTTTCTTCATTATCGATTCGTGACTTTCATTTTCATATGATTGGTATTTTTTATTTCTTTTAGTAATTCCACCATAATACTGTTTGATTCATTCAATCGACTTAGTTGTACTCTTTTTTAATCGTTAGGCGACATTAGTCAACTTGGATAAAGATAAGGTAACATGGCTAATTACTATGGTGCAACACTATGGGATAGATTGGAAGTCTCTCCTTTTATTAAACTATTTATAACCTCAAACTCCATGATTGGCATTGCATTGAAGTTGTTGAATACTTTTGCAACACATGGCGAGTGAGACATTTCCAATGAAAAAGAAAGAAACCATACAAATGAAATATATGAAGCATGGAAATGAAACCAAGGTCTCTATGCATTTACTTTCCATCTATATAGAATGTGTTGGTTGTGGGGAAAAGCAATTTGACTTGTGAGAACTAAGTTTATTTACTATATTTATATATGTAATTTTATTAACTATGCTTATTGCATAGATATAGAGTTAGATTAAAGCTAGATTAAGAGATTTGATGATAACATGATGCATTGAGAGGATACTCAAAGTTATGTGAGGCTCTAAATCCTAGGGCATACTTAGGGAGGAATGTAGATTTAAGTGAACAAAGATTGAAATTAATTGTGAAACACATTTTTAAGTGTTTAAAAGATCTTGAATATGTATATGGGTGTGTGCAAGAAGTTGAGGGACCTTTTAGATGCAATGCTACTTTTAGGAAACATGCTCATGATACATAAAAACACAACGCGCTCACGTTATGTAATGCTTGGATTGGTTAAGCTCGAGCCTAGCATGTCATATGACACATAGGTTAGGCTAAGCAAAACGTGCATGCGTTTTATAGTTACAAAACGTGCACGTGTTTTATAGTTACAAAACGTGTACGGGTTATGGAGAAGCAAAACGTGCACACATTATGGAGAAGCAAAACACACACACGTTTTGGAGAATCAAAACATGCACGCACTTTAGAGAAGCAAAACGTGCACGGGTTATGGAGAACCACAAAATATGGTTTTAGTGCATGGCTAGGGAAATGAATAAAAACAATAGTTTGCATCATCAAGACTTAGGGCCTATAGTAATATTTTAGCATCATCAAGAACAACATCTCAAACAATCATGCCTAACCTCCCAATAGCATAAATTTTCTTTATGTTGTAATATGGACACTCTTAGGAGGTTTTAAGAACTAAGCATGGGTCATAGTCCCCTGACCATGCTTGAGAAAGGAAACTCAAGACTTATGCCCTTAAGGAAGATTTTGAGGCTAGAGGTCCATGAACAAGGCATCAAACTTGGACATAGGACCTTCACATGTGATATTTTGCATCTAAGAGAGAGTATGAAGTACATTAGAATTCTCTTAGCACTAAAAACATATTCGTAGACATGGTTGACGGAGGAAACCTAGTCCTTAGGCCCTAAAGGAATCCTATAGACATATAGGGCCGAGAACAACACCCCGAATGAACACACATGATCTCTTAAGGGTATCCTTAACCTTTAAGTTGGGATATGACCATGATTAGGATTTTTTTAGCATTAGATATGGAGGATAAGGTGTACATAAAGCTTTAATTTTAGGCTGTAAACCAACTTTTAGGGCTCAAGGTCCATGGATGACACCTTGAATCACCATAAATGACCTCTCATGTTGATAGTTTTGTTTTGAATGGGGATATGGGAACCATTAGGGGTTTCTAATACTATGTATGTGTCTTAGGACCTTAGACATAATAAGGGAGAAATCCTAGGCCTTAGCCCCTAGAAGCTAATTCTATCCATCTAGATCCAAGAATGATGTCTTGAACAACTTCAATAGATCCTTCCATGGTTTCATTTACCTTGAAATGGGGATACTAGTGCCATTAGAACATTTTTAGCAATAAGTATAGATATTAGGCCGCTTCACATGGGTGGGGGGAACACTTGGTCCTTAGGCCTTAAAGGAAGCTGTTAACCATTTAGGGCCAAAATTGATGCCTCCAACAACCACACATGAGGTTGAAAGTGAATAATTTGAATTTTAATTGGGATATGCATGCCATCATCATTTGTTGAGCACTAGGTATCCATCTTAAATATTAATTAAATTAAAATAAAGTAGATAAATAATAAATATAAATATAATGTTAATATTAATTTTATTAAATATTAATTAATAAAATAAAATAGATAAAAATAAAAAATTTGTAATAGATATAAAAAAATTAGTATTCCAAATTTATAATCCATGTTAAATAAGACAGAAAACCTTTATTTTTAACTTTTATTATATTAAAATATTATTCAGATTTTGAAAAGCTATTAAAATATTATTGAACCATTTACTTTCAAGATAGAGTAAAACCCACTGACTACTGATTAAAATCATAGTAACCTAGATTCCGGTAGATAAGGATACGAGATATAAACCAAACTTTGACGCAAATTAACCAAGAATTCAACATCTAAAATTGCTAGAAAATTACAGTAAACTAGTATGTATTATTTGTTTTCAAGGTAGAGATAAAATCCAAGATAAAAAGCATTGCAGAATTTAAAGTGCAAAAGAAATGATAAACAAATTAAAGTAAGCTAAGCATTGTGTTGTTTGTTAACTGGGTGACAGCTAAAAATCTAAAAACGGTTATTTGAACCAAATACAAAATTAGAGTGAAATGACTCATATGTTATTTGTTAAAGCCATAACTATATTATTGGCATAGAACACTTACCAGAAAAAAGAACATTTGGACGGTACCCAAAATAAATTAATGTCATACCCGTATTAAGTCTCCAACGCACTTATATACCGTTAAATTTGTGAACACCAATAGGGTATGTAAATTAAGAAATCACCAAGTGTGGTCTGAGAGTTAAATTAGCTATCTTACAATGAAGTGTGGTCTGAGAGTTATCTTACTATGAATTGTGGTCTGAGAGTTCATTAGTTATCTTAATACGAAGTGTGGTCTGAGAGTTTTCTTACTATGAAGTGTGGTCTGACAGTTAAATTAGTTATCTTATTTCAGAATTCTGAGTTAATTAGAGTTAGAAAAACATGCAAGAAGTTGTTCTTAATAAAACACTTGACTTGATTATAATTAGAAAAACATGCATGTCTGATAAATTAAATTATTTATTTTATTTTAATAATTAAATTAGAAAAGCATTAATATTCAAGAGGTTTTTATTGTTATTTTCAGCCATGTTTAAATCTTTATGACATTTTAATATTTTTTATGGCTTGTGCTTGGAAGGAGAAATGATTACTTAACACAAACATATCATGCGGGATCATGGTTTTGGTCCACAGAGAATCTTTTTTTTCTTGAAAACCTATCACTTCAATAAATTGATTGGCGAGTAACCTCTTCGACACCTATCAATTCAATAAATTTCATTTGGCACTTAATGAGTACTATAGTGTATTAACAATGTGTATTATTGGCGTACATAGATGTTTGGGGTTTGTGGGAGCATGTTCTTGGGTTCAGTTTATATCGCAGAAATAAAAGGGGATTTGGAGTGGTTGGAAATGTAATTTATGGACATGGAATTATTAATTATTAAAGATATAGTATTAATAAGTTTTGAAATTTGTATCTTATTTTGAAAGTTTAGAGTGAGAATGATGGGTTTTTTTTACTAACATGAATTAAAGTTACAAGGTGCTTAATATAGAAGTAGGATCTATAATATTTTTCTTCATTTTTGGTGATAATCAATTAAAGTTGGAATATTTGTAGTATTTTGGACATTATCCTCTAATATCCGATATTGCATTAGTAATTGCTTGTTTTTATGGTTGTTGAAAAATTTTGGGCAATTTTTACTTCTATTCCAACAGCCATTAAAATTTCCTTTTACTATTTCATCTTTGGGTATGTAGGTATGGGTACACAAACTCTCTATGCCAAGATACAAAGTTATTCAACTAGTATCTTAGGTACGTCATAACATATCATGGTCACAAGATTGGAGAGAGGACTCATTATAACACACAAAAACAAATTTATTACAATACACTACCTTTTACAATACATCGAGACTCCAATATATAGAGTTGAGAGTGTTGTTATGAGATCTAACTTATTCCAAATATAGTCAAGAGACTCTTGAGAGAATATATCAACCACACACCAAACTAGGTAGAGAATTACTCTCCTCTAACTATCCAACATGAGATAACATTATCTCTAACACACCCCCTTAATGCTTATCTTGAATCTTCATGTAGAGTAGTCAGTCTTCATATGCACTTATTGAGTTTTCATCACTTTGAACTTCGCCTTTACCTTTCTCTGCATGAAATAGATTATTGATGTCCATATAAAAAACAAACCATCTACCCAAATACATGGGTCCTCAAATTCTTCTCCTTGGTGGTAAACCATTCAGATTTATTAACATGGTCGGGCAATTATTCTCTACATGTGGCTCCACGTACAACAGTGGATTCAATTAAATTAATAGTGGATCTTAGCTCCACCAAGGCGATGATCCCTTCAATGAGACATGTGGGCGACTCCCAATATGTCCACCTCCACCTCAGCAAGGGTGGTTGGGCTCTCCACCTCCACCGTTGCATGTCTCTCTTGCTTCAGGAAAACACCCTTTCCTTCACCTGAACAAGATTGGATATGGGTGTCTACAATGACTCCTCTTTTCACGATGCCAACACTCTCTCACCCAATAGATTCCCTTCATGCAACTTCAACAACACTGAATTGCTAGACCATAGCATAGATCAGGTTCACACGACCTCGACCAAAACGTGTTGGGTTCAATAATCAATGGATGAAATACAATCCACTCGCAGCTCATAACAAATGACAAGAGATCACAACATATGATGAGTTCCTTTCTGTTAGATTTTAATCATTCAAGCTAGCATTATCTTAGGATATTTAACTAAGAGAATAACAAGCACAACAATCAAACATAAGAGACAATGAACACAACGTTTTTCCTTAGGGAAACCATAAAGGAAAAAAGCTCGCAACTTCCTCGGAGATAGAATCAACACCAAAAGAAAAACCCCCAAAACAGTAAGATGATCTCTCGACAGCAATAGTCTCTCTCTCTTGTCCCAACAACTTCTTCTCTCTCAGCTATGCACTACAACTGAGTGTGAGTGAATATGTGTTAAATAGAGAGGCTCACTCTCTATTTATACTAATTATCGAATTGAAAATAACTCAATAGGGCTGACTTCTCTAGGAGATTCTAATAACCCTAGGGCCCCACAACTGCGGAGACTTTAACCCTTGATCAATAGGAGGGTTACCCACAATAACTTTACATGACTTGTTTACATTATTGAATCTATCGATAGGAACATCGAGGCATGACATGACTCAAATACATTACAGACACTTCCCGAAATAAACATTGGGGTACAATACATAAGATATACAAGTGAATACATTCTAAAGTTACAAATAAATCAACACTCCCTCTTAACTAGGAAGGTATTCTCTCGACACAATTTATCAGCACAATTCTTCTTCTTTGTATCATCTGGATTATGTTCATCTTTAAGTCATCTTCATCACTGGATCTAGATCATCACTCGATCTAGATCATTACTAGATCATCATCACTGGATCGTTACTTGATCTAGATCATCACTAGATCATCATCATGTTTGGATCATCATTGTTGGATTATCATTGGGTCATCATCACCGGTGTTATCTCAATTCTACTAGTCACATAAATTTCTACAGAGCCAACCCTTTTTCATGTCGGATGTAGGCCTAGCCACCATGTAGGTCTTTATCGATAGAGCCAACCCTTGTTCATGCTGGATGGACATCTACAGAGCCAGTCCTTTTTCATACTGGATGCGTCATCACAGAGCCATCCCTTTTTCATGCTAGATGTGGCACCAACACAGAGCTAGTCCCTTTTCATACTGGATGTATCATCAAAGAGCTAGTCCTTTTTCATACTGGATGTGGCATCTACACAAAGCTAGTCCTTTTTCATACTGGATGTGTCATCACAGAACTAGTCCTTTTTCATACTAGATGTGGCATCTACACAGAGCTAGTCCTTTTTCATACTGGATGTGTCATCACAGAGCTAGTCCTTTTTCATACTAGATGTGGCATCTACACAAAGCCAGTCCTTTTTCATACTGGATGTGTCATCAGAGAGCTAGTCCTTTTTCATACTACATGTGGCATCTACACAAAGCCAGTCCTTTTTCATATTGGATGTATCATCACAGAGCCAGCCCCTTTTCAGGCTAGATGTGGCATCTACACATACATCTGACAATGGAAGGAACCAATCCTGTCATCATGTCACAGCTCTTACATCTGACCATGGAAGGAACCAATCCTCTCACCATGTCAGAAGGGAACAACACTTACATCTAACCATGGAAGGAACCAATCTCTAACTATGTCAGAAGGACACAACTGTCACGTCCCGGTCTTGACCCCGTTACATTAGATGTATATGATGTATATATTGTAATGATCATGGTGTGGAGCTAAAGGCCAAGCCCCCACCATTGATCGGTAATGCTATGTTTTGGATTTAATTGTCACCGAAGATCTATCGCGGCATGCGGCTTATAATATGTTGGCCGTCATGTAAATATGCATCATAATTAATTAATGAACACAACCAGCTACGGTCGCGGCAACTAAATCGAATGGGGCATGATTTTCTAAGGATAAGGGGGGCGAAATATTTAGCCTATGGGCCAATGGGCAAAATCCAAATGTCTATGAGAGGACCCATCAAAATTTCAACTACCTTTCTTGTCTTTTTCCCCAATCATTTATTTCTGCCAGAATGTGGTTGAGTTAGTTATTGCATGGAAGGGGAAGAGTATGGGCAACCAAATTCGAATTGGGCAGAGACCCATTTTTGAAAAACGTGTTCTGACTTCTTTGGCAAGGAAGATGTCCAAAAACGCAGGCCATTCTGCCATACATCCACGTTTTCCATTTTCCAGACCATTCTTCTTCACATTGGGGCTTTTGGGGAGCAGCTGAAGTTTTTCCTGTGTGTTTGGATTTCATGTTTTGGCTGTTAGCTTCATTTTTCCCATGGATGGGAGGTCGTTTTTGTAGTGCCAGGGATTGGGTTGTCTTCCTCACGTTTTGGGAGCTGCTGGTGCATTTTCCATTCATGTTTTTGAAAGTTTCATGTGTTTTTACCATAGCTGTGCAGAGCCATTCACGTTTTTGGCTTTCTCACTGACTATTGGTCTCACGCACAGACTATTTGGGGGTGTTTTCCCCTGCTGTGAGTTGTGTTCACTGATAAGCTTCAGGACTGTGTGTTTTCCCCCATGTTGTGAGCCGTTTTTGCTGTTACGTATGGGGCTGTGTAATTCATTTTTTTACTGTTCAAGCTGTGTTAGCTAAATTGATTGCCTGAGTGCAATGGTCGGTCTTTGGACTGTGTGAGGAGTAAGGATTTTGGCTTGGTTGCTTGATAAACCTGGTGCTAGAAACCACACCGAAAAAACTAGAGGGCTGGCCTTCTTCTCCATCACCCCTGAATAGCACTGGAAGGGAATGCAGGGCCTGAGGGACTGTGTAGCAGAGAAGGGACTGATTCCTTGTGTTGGGTGTGGATGGGAGTCTTAGAGGTCAGGATAGTCTTGGTGTAGGTGTTCTTAGCTCTGTAATGAGCTCACCAGCTTAGCAATTAGCCTTCTCCAGCTCTTTAATGGCCTGATAAACCCAACTGAGTTGGCTTGGCTGTGTTTTGGTTACCTTTGGCTATGTGTCAGCCTGCTAGTTCCCTTATTCCTTGGAGAATCATGCCCAGCTCGGGGGTGGCAGCACTATTGAAATATTAAGGAGCACGCTGGCCTATGGTTGGGTGGAACGTTGCAGCGACGTAGCTGGTTGCGGAGCAAAGCTTTTATAAGATAAGTGATCTTGTGTATTTTACCACTGCAACTATATTTCTATTAATGAAAATGATGAACATGTTGAAGAATGCTTGTCTAAATGCATGTTGATTCCACTGTGCAAGATGATTAAATTGCATCTGTGAATGATTAATAATTCTGTGTGCATATTTTACTTCAAATTTGCTTGAGCATTCTGTTTTTAGCAGTTTTAAGCATCTTATTTAAGCCTGTACATGTTCATGGGCTCTTAGCCCGGTCTGATCGAGCTAGTCGTCGCGTGCTCTTTGCCGGTCGGAGGCATGGGGATGTGACAATATGGTATCAGAGCATTGGGTTGCAGCATGGGCCTGCATGAGCCACCAAGATGCAGTAACAGGGGTTACATTTCATTCTGCCCAGCAGAAGTCTGAATGTGGAAGAATGTGAAAAATTTGAAATTGGGAAATTTTTGTTTAAGTGTGAACAGTTGGAAGATCGGGAGAAGTTCCCTGTCCGTCGTTGCGGACGGTCTCACGAAGTTCCTGTTCGTTGTTGCGGAAGGTTTCGTGAAGTCCCTATCCGCCATTGCGGAAGGTTTCACGAATTTTTCCATCCGACCATTGCGGAAGAAGTTCGGGTTGTATTCTGCCATTGCGGAAGAGTTAGAAGTCTTTTCCATCCGACGTTGTGGACGGCGAAGCAATCATGCTTCCGACCCAAAATTCACCCGATCGTCGACGCCACAGAAAAGTTAAAAAATTCGGCTAAGTATGGAATGGTCGGGCCATCGGAGGAAGTGAAATTCCGTCGTTGCAGATGGATTAGTAAAGTCTCCCGCCTGTCGTTGCGGATGGAGAATCGATTTGGCTCCGATTGGAAAGGCCGCCGACAGCCGACACAGCAAAAGAAAGCCTAAGTGTCGGAACGATCGGAAGGGAGAATGGTCCGACGTCCGATGCGAGAGTCAGCCGACGCCCGACATCGGAAGGTTTGGAACTTTGTACGAGCCGCCATTGCGGAAGGTTCGGAGCTTTCGAGCGTCTACCGTTGCAGAAGCTAGAGGCATCTGCCGGCCGATTAAGAAGACTGCAGACGCTGCAAGAGAAAGTGCGTCGATCGGAAGAAGAAAGGGAAGGAGCGTCTGACGTTGCGGAAGGCTGGAAATTCTGAGGGAGCCGCCGTTGCGGCTGCGTAGATGAATAGACCGCCCGATTCCAAAGGCTTCTGACAGCCGATCAGAGATACAGCCGACAGCCGATTCGGCAGAGGAGAGAATGGTAAAGGAGCCGATTCGGCGGAGGAGAGAATGGAACCGGAGCCGATACTGCGGAAGGAAGGATAGTTTTGGGGGCCGATTTCAACTAATTTCAGAAGGATTTTTCAGCTGTTTTTAAGGGAATTTTCAGGGCTGAAAATGAGAAAAGAGGCAGCGATTTAATGCGCCAGATTGCGCGAAAAACAACAATTTCCAAAAAAAAAAAAAAAAACGGGGGCGCTGCCCCCTTGACCCCCGTCGTCCCCCTCAGATAGACGTTCTTGGATGAAGAACATTTTTGTGTGTTTGGGCATTTATAATTTTATGATTATTCCAGGAAGAAGGTAAGTAATGCTGGTTTATATCAATGTATGCATCTAACAATTGTGTTATTAACACGTTTGCAGAATTATAGTCACCTTCCAGGGCAGTATTCCAGGTAGTGCAGTTTGGTAAGTAAGTTGCAGTTCAGTATGAGAACCCAAGATGGGTATGATGCTCAGGATTCTTACGAGAGAGCAGAAGATGCCATGGGAGAAAATGTCCATAATAGAAATGATGACATAGACTCAAATGGAAGGAGATTCCAAGAGACACCGTCTGATGTTGCAGCCACTATGAGAAGCTTGATCAAATCCCAAGAAGAGCAGCATCAGTTGAATGCTGCAATGTTGCAGAGTTTGACAGACTTGCATAAGAAGATAGATTTTGGACGAGATACAGCAAGACCAGAAGGCAGTAAGAGCGGTACTAGGAGAAGGAGAAAGAATTCTAGTGGATCATCTGATTCAGAAGAATCCAGCGGGGATTTGAGCTTCTCTTCTCATAAAAGAAAAAGAAAGAGACACCATCGGGATCGCTCTCGTGATGAGTTTAAAAAGGCAAAACCTCCTACATTTGATGGTGAGGTAAAGACTGGACAAGAGGCTGAAGCTTGGCTTCTTGGTATTAAGAAGTACTTTCAAGTGCATGATTATTCAGGAAACATGAAGACAAGAGTTGCCATATTCAATATGAATGGAAGGGCATCCATTTGGTGGGAACACTTCAAGCAAGTGAAGAGGATCAGCGAAAGAAGACTTAAGTGGAAATAGTTCAAGAAGTATTTCAAGCAGAAATACCTATCTGACAGGTATTATGATGACAAGATCAAGGAGTTCCATGAGCTAAGATTGGGACAGTAGACCATGGAGGAGTATGCTAACAAATTTTTGGAGCTGTTGAGGTATGTTGGGTACATCTGAGATGAAAAGGTGAAGGTCTAGCATTTTCTGAGTGGATTACCTCAGTCTTACAAGGATCGAATTGAGTTTTATGAGCCTAGAACTCTTGAAGAAGCAATAAGAAAGGCTAAGTATTGCTATGAGCAAAGCAAAGGTAAGCCAGATTACCATAAGGCATGGAAGGACAAGAAAAATGAGAAGTTTGACCAAAGGAAGAAAGGTTTCAAACCTTCTAACTTCAGGAATCAGCAAAAGCAGCCGCCCCAAGCTGCGAGTAAGCCAGTTGGAGTGACAGGGGAAAAGCCTAAAGATCCACAACAGAATAGAGGGCCACTTCAATGTTGGAAATGTGGAGGACCCCACATGCGCAGAAATTGTCCACTCGAGAATGAGAGTGCAAGACCAGCTTATAATGTTCAAGAGGAAGAAATAGTGGGTCAAGTAGCAAGGGCACTTCCTAGGATTTATGCAGCACTGGAGGACCGTCAAGCAGATCACCAGTCAGCTATGGTTGAAGTAGCAGGTAAGATTGCTGAGCAATCTGTTTCTATTTTGATTGACCCTGGTTCTACTCACAGTTACATTACTCCTAGAGTAGTGGATATGTGTGCTTTTAAGAAAGTAAAGCATAGGAAGTCTTGGTTAGTTCAGCTAGCCACTGGAACTAAGAGAAAGGTCAATGAAGTGGTAGAGAAGTGTCCATTGGTCATGAATGGATTGGTCACTTGTGTAGATCTAAATGTTCTACCGCTTGGTTCCTATGATGTTCTCATTGGGATGGATTGGTTAGAAGCTCACAGAGTGAAGCTTGACTGCTACAATAAGACTTTCGAATGCATGAATGAAGAAGGAAACCTAGTAGTGGTGAAAGGTATTCCAAAGGTGATTTCAGTAAGGCAGGTTTCAGCAATCCAGTTAAAGAAGTTCTGTAGGAAGGGTTGCCAATTGTATGTAGCTCAGATTTTGGAGGAAACGAGAGATGAAACTCCTAGGTTGGAGGACTATCAGGTGTTACAGGAATTCAAGGATGTGTTTCCTGATGAGATTCCAGGGCTTCCTCCAAAGCGAGACATTGATTTCACTATTGAACTTGTGCCAGGAGCAGCACCAGTGTCCAAGGCACCCTACAGAATGAGTACACCGGAGATGCTAGAATTGAAGATGCAACTGCAAGAGTTGTTGGACAAGAAGTACATTCGCCCGAGTGTGTCTCCTTGGGGAGCACCGGTTTTGTTTGTAAAAAAGAAAGATGGTACCCTCATATTATGTATTGATTACAGACAGTTGAACAAGGTTACGGTGAAGAATAAATATCCTTTGCCTAGGATTGATGACCTCTTTGATCAAATGAGAGGAGCAAAGG
>LPNX010111310.1:19574-38449 GCA_001517045.1 Pseudotsuga menziesii
GTTGTTTTCAGACTTGGGTACAAAGCTAAACTTCAGCACTGCATACCATCCTCAGACAGATGGGCAGACCGAGAGAGTTAATCAGGTGCTTGAAGATATGCTTCGCATGTATGTGATGGACAAACCAACCAAGTGGGAAGATTACTTACACTTGGTAGAGTTTGCTTAAAATAATGGACACCAAGCATCCTTGGGGATGAGTCCGTATGAAGCCTTGTATGGAAGAAGGTGTAGAACACCAGTGACTTGGGATAACCCAGTGAACAGGATTGTGCTTGGACCAGAATTGCTCAAGGAAATGGAGCAAGAGGTTGTAAAGATCAGGCAGAAGCTGAAAGCCGCACAGGACAGACATAAGAGCTATGTGGATAATCATAGGATGAACAGGGAGTTTAGCGTTGGGGATCATGTTTACCTCAGAGTGAGGGCAAGGAAGAGTTCCTTGAAGCTTGGAAGTTGTGCCAAGTTGTCACCGAGATATTGTGGGCCATTCGAAGTGCTTGAAAGAATAGGGCCAGTTGCATATAGACTTGCATTGCCTGCTAGCACTAGAGCTCATAATGTTTTTCATGTTTCTTTGCTTAAGAGATATGTACATGATCCTAACCATGTGATAAATTGGGATTTGATTCAGGTGGAACCTGAGGGAGAGTTTCGAATTGAGCCAATGCGCATCCTCGACAGGAAGGTCACAATGCTCCGGAACCGAGCCATAGGTCAGGTAAAGGTGCAATGGGAGCACTTCAGACCTGAAGAGGCTACATGGGAGCGAGAGGATGCCATGTGATTGGCACATCCATTTTTTTTCAATTCTTATGAACACTGAGGTGATGCCAGTGTAAATTTTTGTTCAATTTTGTAAAGCACTGAGGACAGTGCTATTGAAGGGGGAGGGGAATGTCACGTCCCGGTCTTGACCCCGTTACATTAGATGTATATGATGTATATATTGTAATGATCATGGTGTGGAGCTAAAGGCCAAGGCCCCACCATTGATCGGTAATGCTATGTTTTGGATTTAATTGTCACCGAAGATCTATCGCGGCATGCGGCATATAATATGTTGGCCGTCATGTAAATATGCATCATAATTAATTAATGGACACAACCAGCTACGGTCGCGGCAACTAAATCGAATGGGGCATGATTTTCTAAGGATAAGGGGGGCGAAATATTTAGCCTATGGGCCAATGGGGAAAAGCCAAATATCTATGAGAGGACCCATCAAAATGTCAACTACCTTTCTTGTCTTTTTCCCCAATCATTTATTTCTGCCAAAATGTTGTTGAGTTAGTTATTGCATGGAAGGGGAAGAGTATGGGCAACCAAATTCGAATTGGGCAGAGACCCATTTTTGAAAAGCGTGTTCTGACTTCCTTGGCAAGGAAGATGTCCAAAAACGCAGGCCATTCTGCCATACATCCACGTTTTCCATTTTCCAGACCATTCTTCTTCACGTTGGGGCTTTTGGGGAGCAGCTGAAGTTTTTCCTGTGTGTTTGGATTTCACGTTTTGGCTGTTAGCTTCATTTTTCCCATGGATGGGAGGTCGTTTTTGTAGTGCCAGGGATTGGGTTGTCTTCCTCACGTTTTGGGAGCTGCTGGTGCATTTTCCATTCACGTTTTTGAAAGTTTCATGTGTTTTTACCATAGTTGTGCAGAGCCATTCACGTTTTTGGCTATCTCACTGACTATTGGTCTCACGCACAGACTATTTGGGGGTGTTTTCCCCTGCTGTGAGTTGTGTTCACTGATAAGCTTCAGGACTGTGTGTTTTCCCCCATGTTGTGAGTCGTTTTTGCTGTTACGTATGGGGCTGTGTAATTCGTTTTTTACTGTTCAAGCTGTGTTAGCTAAATTGATTGCCTGAGTGCAATGGTCGGTCTTTGGACTGTGTGAGGAGTAAGGATTTTGGCTTGGTTGCTTGATAAACCTGGTGCTAGAAACCACACAGACAAAACTAGAGGGCTGGCCTTCTTCTCCATCACCCCTGAATAGCACTGGAAGGGAATGCAGGGCCTGAGGGACTGTGTAGCAGAGAAGGGACTGATTCCTTGTGTTGGGTGTGGATGGGAGTCTTGGAGGTCAGGCTAGTCTTGGTGTAGGTGTTCTTAGCTCTGTAATGAGCTCACCAGCTTAGCAATTAGCCTTCTCCAGCTCTTTAATGGCCTGATAAACCCAACTGAGTTGGCTTGGCTGTGTTTTGGTTACCTTTGGCTATGTGTCAGCCTGCTAGTTCCCTTATTCCTTGGAGAATCATGCCCAGCTCGGGGGTGGCAGCACTATTGAAATATTAAGGAGCACGCTGGCCTATGGTTGGGTGGAACGTTGCAGCGACGTAGCTGGTTGCGGAGCAAAGCTTTTATAAGATAAGTGATCTTGTGTATTTTACCACTGCAACTATATTTCTATTAATGAAAATGATGAACATGTTGAAGAATGCTTGTATAAATGCATGTTGATTCCGCTGTGCAAGATGATTAAATTGAATCTATGAATGATTAATAATTCTGTGTGCATATTTTACTTCAAATTTGCTTGAGCATTCTGTTTTTAGCAGTTTTAAGCATCTTATTTAAGCCTGTACATGTTCATGGGCTCTTAGCCCGGTCTGATCGAGCTAGTCGTCGCGTCCTCTTTGCCGGTCGGAGGCATGGGGACGTGACAACAACACTTACATTTGACCATGGAAGGAACCAATCCTCTCACCATGTCAGAAGGGCTCACAGACTCATTGCTTCCTCTTGGAAGGAACCTCGATCTAGAGAACACCAAGCTTATCCCTATAGTATTCAAACTTCACTCTGGCTAATGGCTTAGTTAAAACATCAGCTATCTATTCGTTTGTGGAAACATACTAGAGCTTCACTGCTCCTCTCTGCACCATATCCCTGATATATTGATATTTTATCTCGATATGCTTCGATTTTCCATGGAACACCGAGTTCTTAGACAACTTCACACAACTCTAGTTGTCGCAATATATACAAGTAGCATCCAACTGAAGATCAAATAAATCAGACAGTAGCTTCCTCGGCCATACTACCTCACAACTAGCTGAATAGGCTACAACATACTCTGCTTCAACTATACTCAGTGCCACGCAAGAATGTTTCCTGCTAAACCAAGAGATCACACCTGATCCCATACTGAAGCAACACCCTGAAGTGCTCTTTCTATCGATGGCACTGCCTTCCCAATATGAATCAACATAACCTTCCAAGTTAATCTTCTAATCAGCCTTATACTTGAGCCCATAATCAACTCTACCCTTTAGGTACCTCAGAATATGCTTTGCAGCAATCAAATGAACATGTCTCATATCTATCAGGAAATGGCTGAAGGTGTCCATAGCAAAGCAAATATCTGGTCTCGTATTTGATAGGTACATCAAGGACCCAATCATCTGATGATACATCGTGGCATCAACCGACTCGGATGAAGCATCACTCAATAGCTTCAGGTCCGATGCCATAGGTGTGGTCATGGCCTTGCAGTCCATCATCCTGAATCTCTTCAGGATCTCTACTGTATACTTCCCTTGTCTGAGGGATATTCCATCCGCATTCTGCCACACCTCCATGACTAGAAAATAGTGCATCATACCCAAGTCTTTCATTTCAAACTCAGCAGCAAGCTTCCTTTTCGTATCAGCGATCAACCCATCTATACCTGTTACAAATAGATCATCTACATACAGCAGGAGTATCACTAGGTTCCCTTCTTCAACCTTGTAGTAAAGGTTGGAATCTACTTTACTCTTGGTAAATCCCAAACTAGATAGGAAGCTGTCAATTCTGTTGTACCATGTCCTAGGTTCCTGTTTCAAACCGTACACAGATTTCTTTAATTTACACACATGATTCTCTCTATCATGTGTCTCAAAACTGAGTGGTTGTTCCACATATACTTCCTCTTCTACTACACCATTCAAGAAAGTTGTCTTGACATCCATCTGGTGTACTTTGCGCTTCATTACTCTAGCTAAAGCAAATACTAATATGATGGAGGTATATCTGGCTACAGGAGAAAAGGTTTCTTCATAATCTATTCCTTCTTTCTGGGAGAAACCACAAGCCACAAATCTTGCTTTATATTTCTCTATGCTACCATCTGCAACATGCTTGGTATTATAGATCCATTTGGAACTCTCAACAGACTTCCCCTCTGGTCTTAGGACAACATCCCAAACATCATTCTTCATGATCTATTGATACTCTTAGATCATAGCATCCTTCCATTCTTTATTTTCTCTTGTTTCTTCATAGTTGGAAGGTTCTTTATCAATGAAGTCACATAATAAGGCTACATAACCAGAACAAGACCTGGTTCGTTTCCTTTCTCTATGTGTTTCCTCTAGAGGCCCATATCTTTTTGCACCTTGGATAGCTTCTCATACCCAAGCAGGTTTACTCTTGTGAGGATTCTTTTCCTGAGGTAGATCTATAGGTTCTTGAGGTTCTTCTACTTCTCGATCTTCTTCTGGAATTGTTTCGTTCATGGTTGTGTCATGAATTCTGGGTACTTCCTTTTCTTCAGATTCTTCAGCAGGTCTATTTCTAGATTTGTTGTAAGTTGAGTCTTCGTCAAATATTACGTCCCTACTGATGTTGATCTTCTTGGATCCTGGAAAGTATATCCTATAAGCCTTTGAGCTTTCAGAGTATCCCACAAATATACCCTTCTTTCCTGAAGGATCTAACTTTGTCCTCTTTTCTTTTGGAATGTGTATGTACACTGGATAGCCAAATATTTTGAGATGACTAACTTTTGGTTTCTTGTCGAAAAATACTTCCTCAGGTGTCTTATTCTCGAGTACTCTGTGTGGAGTACAATTCTGTACATACACAATTGTTCTAGCAGCTTCTGCCCATAAATGCATGGGAAGATCTTGATCATGAAGCATTGCCCTTGCAACTTCCATGGTCGTTCTATTCTTTCTTTCTGCAACCCCATTCTTTTGTGGATTATATGGAGTGTTTAAGTCCCTCTTAATCCCCAAGTCTTTGCATAATTCCTTGAATTCATTTCATGTGAATTCTCCACCATTGTCTGATCGAAAAAATCTTCATCTTCTTTTATGTGCAGTTTTCGATCAAGGTTTTGAATTCCTTGAACTTGTTGAATACTTTGTCTTTGTTCTTCATGAAGTATATCCATGTCTTCCTAGAAAAATCATCAATGAAAGAAACATAATATACATACCTGCTTAGAGAGCTGGATGACATTGGACCGTATACATCGGAGTGGAGGATCTCCAAGATTCTTTTTTCCTTGCTCTCACTACTTGGAAATGTCTTCTTTGTATTCTTTCCTTTCGCACATCCTTTGCATACACCTTCATGTTTTGTCTGCATTTTTGGAATACCTTCAACAACTTTGCTTGCAAGTGGTAGTGCCTTGTAATGCACATGTGCAAGCCTTATATGCCAAAGTTCATTTAGTTCTACTGAGTCATGAACCAAAGCTTGTTCTGGTTAGCCCTTTAATTTGTATAGTCCTACTTCCTGCTCTCCAATTACTAGTGCATCATCAATAGTCTTTCCTTTTGGCCACATGAGGACTTGGCCATCTACAAATGCAACCCTCATGCCTTTTGCATCTAGTGTAGAGATGGAGAGAAGGTTCTTCTTTAGTCCCGATACAAATAGGACATCCTTCATTTTCATAGACTTTCCAGAGTCTAGCTTGTAGGAGGATTCACCACTATCTTTTATTGGATACTGGTAGTCATCCCCAAGTTTCACCTTGTGGTGTGATTCATGTTCTTATAGTTTCATAAAGAATTCCTTAAATCTTGTCATGTGCTTGGAAGCACCACTTTCTATAAGCCAATCAATGCTTCCATGTGATACAGTTCCCGTGAGGGTAGAGATTAGAACATAATCTTCATCACTTGAAGAGTCATCACTTTCTTGTTTGGCTCTCTTCTTGTGAGGTTCATCATCTTCTGCAGTGTGTGCATGATGTATTTTCTTGTTTCCCTTTTTCTTGTGAGAGCTCCATTTGTTTTTAGGACAGTATCTCGATATGTGTCCTTTCTCATCACATGTGTAACATCTAATAGTAGATAGGTCTCTTCTAGAGTGTGAATGCTTACCTTTGGAGTGATGATGGTCCCTTATGGTTTTCTTGGTATGAACTGTGAGAGCTTGATCTTCATTTCCCATCTTTTCTTCTCGAGCTATTATTTGAGCTTCTTCTTGTGAGCATTCCTCCCATAATCTACTAAATTTGATTAGCTTCTTCCTAGCATAGATTCCTTGAATGAAAGAGTCCCATGCCCCAAGAAGACCATTCAGGGTGTTCATCACAATTTCTTCATTCTCTACATCTTCATCTACTGCATCCATCTATTCCTTGATCTGAGAGACCCTTGTAAAGTAAGACTGGATGGTCTCCACATTCTGGATCTTTACATTTTTCAATTGGTTTCTTAGATTCATCTTCCAGTTTATGTTCTTTCCTTCAAACAGTTTGGTGAGGGCATCAAACATAGATTTAGGTGTCTTTAGGGAGGAAACCTGTGGTATGAGGTGATCCTTGATTGAATCAGCAATAATCCTCTTAGCCATGACCAATTTCTTCTTCTGTAAGGCCTTAGCCTCATCTCTCTTTGGAACTAGAACCTCCTCATTGATGTAGGATTCCAATTCATTTTCTTCTAGGACTAGAGAGATCCTATACTTCCAGGCTCGAAAGTTATCATCTCCCTCACGCTTTTTATCAAGCTTGGTATGATGAGACATCTTTAACAGAGAACCTCAAATGGAAATACAAGATATTTAGATCTTACCTAGTTAAGATGTCAGAAGTGGATCTGGAGCTAAATTTCTACAAAGCTGGTTCAGGAGCAGATTAGGGTTTGACTTTCACGGAGTTCTGCCCAACCAAAAACTTTGATCTTGATCTCTAAACTTTGATTTTGGAGAAGATATCAATCCAGGCCTGGGCTCACTCAAAAATTCCACTTCCGTGGAGAGCCCTAATTTTCGATAGTAGTGTTGTGTCAAAAACTGAAAATGCTCAGAATCAGATTCTGCTTTGACAGAAAGATGTGCCTTGGAGAGGAGAGTCAGCCCATCCTTCTTTTGCTGAAAATCTGTGGAGAGAGATCCAAAAAGTAGGAAGCCCTGATTTCCACAACTGCATAATGTCTTCTTCTCAGGTTAGCTCTGATACCATGTTAGATTTTAATCATTCAAGCTAGCATTATCTTAGGATATTTAACTAAGAGAATAACAAGCACAACAATCAAACATAAGAGACAATGAACACAGTTTTTCCTTAGGGAAACCATAAAGGATAAAACCATGCAACTTCCTCGGAGATAGAATCAGCACCAGAAGCAAAACCCCAAAAACAGTAAGAGGATCGCAGCAGTCTCTCTCTCTCTTGTCCCAACAACTTCTTCTCTCTCAGCTATGCGCTACAACTGAGTGTGAGTGAATGTGTGTTAAATAGAGAGGCTCACTCTCTATTTATACTAATTCTCGACTTGACAATAACTCACCAGGGTCGACTTCTCTAGGAGAGTCTAATAACCCTAGGGCCCCACAACTGTGGGGACTTTAACCCTTGATCAATAGGAGGGTTACCCACAATAACTTTACATGACTTGTTTACATTATTGAATCTCCCGACAGGAACATTGGGGCATGACATGACTCAAATACATTACAGACACTTCTCGGAATAAACATCGGGGTACAATACATAAGATATACAAGTGAATACATTTCAAAGTTACAAATATATCAACACTTTCATGCAACTATAACAATGCTCCTCTCTCTCATAGTTCTAAGCACTCCCGTGAGGAAGTAATGTTCAGTATTGCTCTATTACCATGACAAGATTGGAGAGAGGAGTCATTGTAATACACAGAAACAAATTTTTACAATACGCTATCTTTTACATTACATGGAGACTCCAATATATAGAGTCGAGTGTGTTGTTATGAGATCTACTTTATTCTAAATATAGTCAAGAAAGGTTGAGAGAATATCTCAACCACACACCAAACTAAGTAGAGAATCACTCTTATCTAACTTTCCAACATGAGTAAACATTATCTCTAACACATGGATGTATACATAAAACTTGAAAGTGAATTCATATTAGCAAACACTTAGTTTGTACAATGCAATTTCAACATAGTAGGATAAAACAACAATTATTTGGGTTTTTCCTATGTTTGAACCTTTTGTATTTTGTTATCAGTAGTTAAGTTTTTCCTTAGTTTCATGGAATTTTGCAACCTAAATAGTTTTAGGACAAAGTTCATCTTGGGATTCTCTCTATTTTTGGGATTATCGATACCAAAGTACTTCAATGAATTTATGGTTTCTTTTCGTCATGGTCTAGTCCACAAAAATGCATAATGGGTAGCATTGTTACAACTTGTTTTGGGAAGTAAAATGAGATTTTTTTGGATAGAAGTTCATTTTGGCTACATTCCATAAATTCTGATAACTTCAATGCTTTAGCATCTATTATTTTTTAATGGCTTTTCAATGGTTCAATGACATTATAAATGTGATTCTCTTGTCACCACCATTACTTTTTGTCATTGTAACATTGTTTTTGGAATGCACACTGCATTATGGGGGAGAGCACAATGTTGAAAGATAGGCACACGCATTAATGGGTAAGTTTCATGCAATCAAAACTAATCCTAAAATTGAAAAGTTATATTTTCTTCCTCTCGACATGAATATGTTTCCCCCATTTGTCTAAAGATGAAACTATATTTTATTTCAAGTGGGAATATCCTTATTTTATCTATAGCCAAAGTGAATTTGAAAAATAATTATGAATTGATTTCATTAAAATGTCTTCAATGCAAACTGAAACAACTTCAAAGTAAATTTGAAAAATAATTATAAATTCATTTCATTAAAGTGCCTCCAATACAAATTGAGACAACTTCATAATATGCATATTTATGATCTTCATATTTTATATATAACCATTTATCTCAAACATATACCTATGTACCCCATACTCAATCAATAATTTTCAAAACACTTCAAGGTCACCACCCTTTCCAAACAAAAAAGTACATTTCATACTTGGTAAATGTATACAATGTCAACTCCAATTTCAAAGGCACGTGTTCTGCATAGAATATTTTATTTTTTCTAAATATTTTTGAAGACCCAACATAATGTTTTAATTGTTGGTGCTTCAAATTGAGCCATTTAGTATTCATCTAGCACTCATGATTTATAAAACTTAGGCATTTAATGCAAATGATACATGAATTTCTCTCGCTGAGAAATTAGCCGGAGCTAACCATACAATTGCTAACCATTAAAAGAGATATGTTTTTGGTAAACATTGTTGGCGTTTGCAAAATTGTTTTATCTTTGTTGACAGGGTACACATACACAAAAGCTTATCATAACTTTAGCCTGGTTCCTTTGTCCTAAATTTAGCGCATGGAAATTGTTGTGGAAAAAATGAGATGACATTGGAAAAGTAAGGAAAAGGTGCTATAGTATGTTAGGGCGCTTTCCATGTGGTTCCTTTGTCCTAAATTTAGCGCATGGAAATTGTTGTGGAAAAAATGAGATGACATTGGAAAAGTAAGGAAAAGGTGCTATAGTATGTTAGGGCGCTTTCCATGTCATGTACCAATGATTTCTTTTGGATAGAGTTATGATATTTGTGTTTTTATATTGGGAATTTTATCCTAGGACTTTTATGAGTAGATTATGACATGCCATCGTTATGATTGTTGTTTCCATCTTATTATATGCTTTTTAGTTTCTCACCATAGAATGATTTCTAATTCTCCTTTTATAGTATGCACCTATGTTAAGGGAAAATAGAATTCCATGGTCATATTTACATTGTAAACTGTGATTTGTGAACATCTATTTAACCAACTTTGTTTTTTAGAAACAAATTGAGCATTATTGGATTGCATGTTTGCTTCGTTGTTGTATAGGTTTTCTTGATATATTTTTCATTATACAACATGCTCAAAAATATCAAATTCACAAATATCACGTGCATAGTATTGGTGGTTTTTTATTCTATGGTTTGAGAGGTACATGATTTAAATCTAAGTCTTGATCTTAGGCCCCCATTTTCTAGCATTTATTAAGATATAGTATCCAACTTGTGTTAAAACTCTCAACACTTTTCATCTCTTGGGGCTCTTTTTTAATAAACTCATTTAAATAGCAAGATCCAATTTAGTCAAACTAGTTGAAACTCTTGTCCTTTGATTCAAGACAAGCCCCACCATTTAACGAAAACTAATGGTCATTTACCATCCACTCGTTCTTATACGAGTGTGGTTTGGAGAGTCCTCTGGTCACTAGGAATGTTGTGAACATGTTGATTGAGATAGGATATTTATAATAAAAAAAAACTAGTGTCCAAAACATTTTTTTTCTCTAGAGGATGAGGAACAAAATGGTGCAATTTCTAGGGACAAAGGGGTTGGGGGTGTGTGAAAGCTAATGGGGGTCCCTTTTGACACATTAGATGCAATACAAAACTAAAAAAATAGGCATCCTTCACCTTACATGGATATTTTGAGACACATATTGTTATAGTGTGATTTCCCACACCTGATACATCATTCTTTGATGCCCTATCCCTGTCCCTATGCAGATTCATTGTACCCCATTTTCTCACCATTACCTTGATGTTCTAGTGGAACCCTTAAAAATACATTCATATATATATACGTGGGTCACAAGTCTACAACCCCTGTATACGCAGCTTGGACCATTGTAACCCGCGTACATCGGGATTTATGCTAAAAAACAAAAATATTTGGAGTTTCCTCCCATCAAGTAACAAATGAATTGATCCTTGGCCTTCCATATGCTGGGAAATGCTCGATTTTGACCCTTCATTTCCCATTGAGGGGCTATATATTGAGCTATTATGAACCATTGAAAAGGAGAAGAAATTTGGAGAGTAAAGATATGATAGAGGAATTGTGCCTCATTCTTATATACTTGATTATGCATCACTATGTCCTTCAAGTAGCCATTAGTGTTATTTCCGAAGCTTTCCTTTGTCTTTGTGAGATTGACTTTGTATGGAGGATTGAAGTGGTGGAGGACCAGGTGGAGGGACTCAGTTTCTCGATTTTGACGAGGTGTCGACAGAGATTTCCATTTGTATCTCTATTCATATTAATAGAAATATCCAGTTCTCATCCATTCCATGTGTAATTATGAATATTCTTATCCTTGGATGTAATTATTATTTTTATGTATTGGAATTTAACATGCTAGATTAGATTCTAACGCTTTACATATAGCATGCTTGTATATCTTGTTGTTGATGATGGCGATATGTACGTACAATTTTGATTGAAAGATCAACAAGGATCCACTTCGAACGTCAAGAATAAGGTACACTTCTTCTCCCTTAGTGTTATTTTAATTTATATATTTATCATGCTTTGAAATTGTTGACACAAAACAAGTCGACAAGGGTTCAAACTTTGTTGACATGCAAACCATCGCGATCTCCCTGAGCACTGGCCTAGACAGGTCTTACCCCATCCGGCAACACCTGCAGAGCAGATGAAGTCTTACCCGAGATGTTTGAGGGAGAACTTTCGGAACCAAGTTTTCATTGTGTGAAGGAGGGTCAGGAATCTACATGTCAACTCAGCGCAACATTATTCAACAGATTCTAATTATTCGGATTATGCATTAACAAAATCATGTCATCATTCAATAGATCGCATTAGAATACTTGAATCATAGGTTAAACATCGATGTATAAATAGATCTAACAATATATCATCATTCATAGCATAGAAACATTGCATCATCCACTGATACACATCGCATTCACATTTAGATCACAAAAAACAGGAAAATAGAAAGATAGAAAAATACACAGTGTTTATGCTCAATCTCCGTGATATCATATTAATCTTCGAGGAAAAACACAGGTTCTCCAAAAAAATTGTTGGAAAGGGGTTGGAGATAGGTGAGTCGTGCAGCATCTAGGATGTTGTGCATACTCACGAGGCATCGCACAAGGCAAAGATAGCGCAACAGGAAAAAAATAGTCCATTTTTTATGTCATGTTTGTACTCATTGACCATTTCTTCAGAATATTGGTCCTTAGTGGTTAAATTAGTTAGAAACTATTAGGAGTTAGTTAGAAGTGGAACTTGAATGTAAAGGTGCAAGCCTATATATAGAGTTAGAAATACAAATGTAAGAGACATCATAGATCCATGAATTGAGATATCATAGGAATTCGGAAGAGACATCTTATAGATATCTTTTAATTAGTGAATCCATGAGGGATTGAATCTTGTGTTATTTTGTGAGTTGATCATTCTCTGGTTGCGGAGAAGTACTATATGTTTTGGATCTGTTGCATAGAAGTAATATGACACAACGGATGTTGCTCTGAATTGCTATTGTCTTTCATATCTATTTTCTATCCTTATGTGTTGCGATATCAATGATGGATGTTTTATGGATCTGCTTTATGAATGAATAATATGATACTTTTGCGATGAATGAATAAATGATGCGATCTATTTAGATTTGTGGTTATAATGATAGATCTGTGATGAATGTTGCGATATCTGATGAATGGCTCTGCTAGATCTGATAATTATGCTGATAAATCGTTGATGCCCCGATCCTCCTCCTTACTGTCGAAAACTTGGAGGTATTAGAAGCCTCCATAAAACACGACCATAACTGTAAACCCAGATACCAAGGTAACTATTTGGGTTTCTACAACTTGGAATACGGTATATAACTAGAGAGTTAGGGAGAATAAGTTGATGCTCAGGTGCATAATCTAGAAAGCAATGTGTAAGGGCATGGCCCCAACTTTGATTCAACATTTTTAAAATTGGAAAATCATACCAAGGAACCCACGTCAATACTTCACCATGAACAACGTCTTCATCAAGTCCATTGATTAAAGCGTCTGGAAAAAGAAAAAAGAAAAAAGCATTAATGCAACACAATTTAAAAAACAATGGCTGTCCAACCATTAGCAAAGAAATGATGCATTTAGAATGCAACACAGATTGAAATGCAATCGCCAACCATTACCTATAATTACGTGAGTGGGAGTGAGAGGTGATTCCTCCGCGTTAAAATCATGTTGTTTGTGTTCTTGTATATTCTTAACCATTTTACTCGTGTTTGGTGCTTAACCACTAATTAAACCTGCCAAAATATATTCAATCCTAAGTATTCTTACCCTATTTTGTTTGCTAGGGGTTTAAAAGTATTTACATCAATTTATAAAAACAAATTAAAACTCACCCATACAAGTAGAAAAATAAAAAAACACGAGCGGGTTCGTGAGCTGAAGCTAAGAATTGCTGAAGAGCATCACCTTGAAGAGAAAACAATGCCAAATCCTTGAAATCAATAGAACCTCCAGGTCATGAATTTAACATTCAAATTAGAAAAGCACATTCAGCTAGTAGAACAATAAAACAAAAGCACAACGTTGAATGAAGATTATACGAGGCAGGCACAATTTATTTATAGGTGAGGGGAACTTTCTTAAAATAGCAAGTTGACCAACTTTGACTGCCACTCGCTACACCAACTCTCCGCATGCACAAATTCATGCAAGAAAATCTCAACGTTGTAGCTATCCCATGCCCGGGAGAGGACATTCACTAGAAAAGTTATCTTACTATGAAGTGTGGTCTGAGAGTTAAATTAGCTATCATTACAATGAAGTGTGGTCTGAGAGTTATCTTACTATGAAGTGTGGTCTGAGAGTTAAATTAGTTATCTTAATACGAAGTGTGGTCTGAGGGTTATCTTACTATGAAGTGTGGTCTAACAGTTTAATTGGTTATCTTATTTTGAAAATTAAATCAAAATTATGAGTTAACTAGAGTTAGAAAAACATGCAAGAAGTTGGTCTTAGACGCTTGACTTGATCTGACAGTTAAATTGGTTATCTTATTTTGAAAATTAAATCAGAATTCTGAGTTAACTAGAGTTAGAAAAACATGCAAGAAGTTGGTCTTAATTAAATGCTTGACTTGATTACAGCTAGAAAAACATGCATGTCTAATAAATTAAATTATTTATTTTATTTTAATAATTAAATTAGAAAAGCATTAATATTCAAGAGTTTTTTTATTGTTGTTTTCAGCCATGTTTAAATATTTATGACATTTTAATATTTTTTGATCGCTTGTACTTGGAAGGCTAAATGATTACCTAACAAAAACATATCATGCCGGATCATGGTTTTGGTCCACAGAGAAGCTTTTTTTTCTTGAAAAACTATCAATTCAATAAATTTATTGGCGGGTAACCCCTTTGACACCTATCAATTCAATAAATTTCGTTTGGCACTTAATGAGTACTATAGTGTATTAACAATGTGTATTTGGCACTTAATGAGTACTATAGTGTACTAACAATGTGTATTATTGGCATAAATAGATGTTTGGAGTTTGTGGGAGCATGTTCTTGGCTTCAATTTATATAGCAAAAATACTTAATGAGTACTAAAGTGTATTAACAATGTGTGTATTATTGGCGTACATATATGTTTGGGGTTTGTGAGAGCATGTTCTTGGCTTCAGTTTATACAGAAGAAATAAAAGGGGATTTGGTGGGGTAGGAAATCTAATTTATGGAGATGGAATTATTAATTATTAAAGATATAGTATTAATAAGTTTTTAAATTTGTATCTTATTTTGAAAGTTTAGAGTGAGAATGATGGTTTTTTTTATTAAGATGAATTAAAGTCACAAGGTACATTTAGAGTGAGAATGATGGTTTTTTTTTACTAACATGAATTAAAGTCACAAGGTACTTAATATAGAAGTAGGATGTATACTATTTTTCTATTCCAACATCCATTAAAGTTGCTTTTTACTATTTCATCTTTGGTTATGTCGGTATGCGTACACAAACTCTGCATGCCAAGCTACAAAGTTAGTCAACTAGTATCTTAGGTACATCATAACATATCCTGGTCACAAGATTGGAGAGAGGACTCATTGTAACACACATAAATTTTTTTATTACAATACACTACCTTTTACAATACATCGAGACTCCAATATATAGAGTCAAGAGTGTTGTTATTAGGTCTAACTTATTCCAAATATAGTCAAGAGAGGTTGAGAGAATATCTCAACCACACACCAAACTAGGTATATAATCACTCTCTTCTAACTATCCAACATGAGATAAGCATTTTCTCTAACACACCCCCTTAATGCTTATCTTGAATCTTCATGTAGAGTAGTCGGTCTTCATATGCACGTATTGAAGGCTTTCATCACTTTGAACTTCTCCTTTACCTTTCTCAGCATAAAATATATTATTGATGTCCATATAAAAAACAAACCATCTATCGAAATACATGGGTCCTCAGTCGCTTCTCCTCGGTGGTAAACCATTCATATTTCTTAACATGGCCAAGTAGCGGTTTTCTACATGTGGCTCCACGCACAACAATGGATTCAATTAAATTAATAGTGGATCTTAGCTCCACCAAGGTGATGATCCCTTTAATGATACATGTGGGTGACTCCCAATACGTCCACCTCCACCTCAGCAAGGGCAGTTGGGCTCTCCACCTCCACCATTGCACGTCTCTCTTACTTCAAGCAAACACCCTTTCCTTCACCTGAACGAGATTGGCTATGGGTCTCTACAACAACTCTTCTTCTCACAATGGTAGCACTCTCGCACCCAATAGATTCCCTTCATGCAACTTCAACAACACTGAATCACTAGAGGGTGCCCACAAGAATATGTTACCCAATTATTATGCAAGGGGAGCACGCGAGCACGCTTAATCAACAATGCACATGCATCGCTTAGATGCACGCATGCGATCCCGCTTTGGAGTGACGAACCTCCACGCCGGATTGCTAGCATGGGAAATAAGAGTGCACACACGCAAGTGGAAGTGAAAGCACATTTGGATACGCACGTCCATTGGGACACGCGCGTGTGTTGGGCGCGATAGAAAACATGGGAGTGCATGTGTCCTTGTGTATTAAAAAAATAGTGGGCGTATTGTTTTTTAGTAACCCGGGAGCATGCAAGGAGGAGCCAATGACCCCTAAGGAGATGAATTCGACCCCCAAGGATCCCAACTAGCTTGTGCAAATCGCCTAAAATGACGTTGGAGTAAGGTAAATAGAGTAGGAATGCAATTTTTTTTGTTTATTTCATTGTTTTTATTGTTTTTAAAATAAAATACAAAATTTAAAAAAAATGAAATTCAATTGAAAGGGGAAAAATTTGATACTGCAAGTACAAATTACCTAACCACAATGACCAATACCAATGAACCATCCAAAGAAATGAATGAAGCAAACCAAACAAAGGACCCAAACCCCAAATTAAACAAAGAAAAACCCGAATTAAACGAAGAAGAAAACCCTGAAGATGAATTACATGAGGATTTAAACCAATTAAGAATTTTGAGTGATGAATTGAAGAACACAAGGAAACCCTCTCGGGTTTCCCTCGCCACATCAATACAAAACATTATAGAATATATCAACATTTCCCATAGTGAGATAACCAGTTTGAGACAATATAGAGCTTGAATGAGAGAACATTATAACAATGGTATATCCAAAGAGAATATAAAAAACCTGAATATCACAAAAGCCCAAGTATGGGGAAAATTTACAGATCCTAGAAAAGGACAACCTCCAGATGTGAGGAAGAGGCAAGTTTGCATGGACTGGTGTAATTACCAGCCATGGAGAGAAAACTGGAGGAAGAGATGGTTCATGGTATTCGACAAGCCTCCATGCAACAATGTCAAGGTCCCACAGTATTGTCTTAGGAAACTGTGGGCTGAGTTTGTGTTAGGGTTCCATGTGAACTACTTCGACATCACCAAGTTCTAGGGCATCGGTTTTGGTTCATCCCAAGATCGACCTCACGCCCACCGGAACCCACTCAGAGGACCTGTTGCACCTAGGCAAGAGTCAAACCTGCCTCCTCAACCCCCTAGGTTAGGTAGCAGGCTAGATGAGATCCATGAGTCCATTAGACATGCCATACGAAACCTTCTCAAGCATACCACAATTGTGGCTATGTCCTCGCAGAGCGAGAAGGACCCCCCTGAGAGACACACTTATGCATGGTCTACTCGTGGTGGGAGAGGGAGAGCAGATACAGGTCGTAGCTAGGTGGATCCTTCTAGCTCGACGAGACCAGTGCCACATCATTGTTCTCATTGTGGGAATCCATTCTAGGTTCCCATGCAGGAGCATGGCACAGAGAGCTACCTACACCAGGTTAGTTATTATTTTATTTAATGTCACAATTTCTATTAAATTTAACTCAGAACTAGATGTTGATGACTTGACTTTTTTTAATGTACAACTATTCAGTTCCAAGTCTCCAACACATGGGTGAAAGGACGCTGGTTCCTTCAACCTAGATGGAGCCATGGAAGTTGTAGAGGACATCGTGGAACCATACACACATGTAGTTTTCTTTCAATAATTAAATTTAATGTTAGTAGTTAATCTTGTCGTCCAAGATATGTGTCTCTCTTGTACTTTTTTTTAATATTTGCACCATGTTTATTGTTTATTGTTATTGCTCTGCAATCCTGTTTTTCTAACAAGGTCACGAGAGAGAAAAAAAATATTCTACCACACTATCTTAAAATTCATTCAATTCCTTAAAAAATGGATGAAATGTTCTCTTACCTTAATTGGTAACAAGCTAGGAGGTATGTTTGACATTCGTGAAAAAATGAGGGACCTAGAAAAAACTTACATGGAGATGTACCAAGATGATGGGCTAGATAATTAAAATGGTAATTAATGAATTGGGTCTTAGTTGTATTGTCAATAATTGAATATGTGAAAATAACCATTATTTTCTCAATATGCTACCTATAATAGAAACTTAGAAGAAAATGTACTAAGAAGGGTATTCTCAATTAGGATACCTTAAAAAATTAGGTTTGAAATTGGAGGAGAAGAGAACTCATAGCCATGTCAACTCTCTAGACCAGAAAGGAAATGAGACATAAGCAAGGTTTACTATGGCTAACTAGTCAACTAATTCATATATAAGGAAACTTTAGCATCAATAATGGATACAATTTTCAAAGATATAGTTAGGGAAAATATGACAAACACTTACCCTACAAATCATCCAACCTTTGATATTACACAAGACAAGCATATAATTTTTGAATATCATTTCAAGGATTGACGAGAATGTCTAAGGAGTAAGCCCATAAATGTTGTGGATATTCTCTAAAATAGAGAAAAAATGTAACATCCCTCAAAATCATAATTTAAAAGAAAAATTATTATGCAAGTTTGGGACTGTGATTATCACCATCATATCATTGATGTTATGTCACTTAATTGATTTGTGACTTCTATTTTATCACTAAATTAGTTCTTTTCAATCGTTGCATATTTATTTAAATTGTCATCTCATATGTGGTTAATATTTACTAATTGAATCTAAATATTTTTGTGCAAATGAACAGTTGTCCGCAGGATTGAATGACCAGCCATCCCCACCAAGGATCAAGAGATCCCCTCGTGAGCAGGTATCATGTAATAAAGTTTAAATTTAATTTCAGTTTTGATGGCTTAGATTCACATAGTTGTATCTTTTATGTACTAATACATGATGCCATGAATATGTATGCAGGTCCCACCACATAGGCACGTCAGTGTCACTATCTCTCCACTTACTTCCTTTTTCCCACCATATATACCAGGTGTAGCCCCTGGGATACATGTCCCTTTCCCTGCATCCCTCCCCACCCCGTTCCATCCATCCCTTATCTCCCACCCACCACCACACTTCCATCTATCTCCCCCCCTCCGACCCCACCCATCCACCCCCTCCCTTACAGTTTCCCATGTTTCC
>LPNX010111310.1:40690-50895 GCA_001517045.1 Pseudotsuga menziesii
TTACAATTTTAACGAGCTATTATACTTGTTGCAATTTTAATGATTTAAGGGTTAGCATCCATAACCTAGGGTTTAGAATCAATGAGGAAACCCTAACCCTAACTGAATTTTAAAGGTTAGCATGCATAACCTAGGCTTTATAATCAATGAGGAAACCCTGACAGGTAATATCCTATTTATGGCAGCCCTAATAGCCTTCTTACCCACCTATCATAGCCTAAGGTCACTTTCTTGCCTTCCTATCTTACCCACTCACTTCCTATCTTGTCATCCCTATTGATCCTTCCTTTGGTAGCGACATGTTCTCTTTGGGTGTACAATCATGGTTTCAAGGGTCATTTTGGATAGCAAGTTCCTTTTATTTCAGAGAATTTTCCTTAGTCATCATCTTGATGGCCTACACAAGTGCATGATGACCTATCCATAGGTATGCACTTAGGATATCTAATGAAATGAACACCATTAAAGTTTACTTAACAAATTCAACCCAAAATTATCTCAAATTAGCATGCATAGCCAATGCTAGAATCTACCCAATCATAAAGATAATACAAGTTAAAATTCAAATCTCCACACTATAACTGTTTTCCTCGTTAGGGTTTATAAACCCTAATCATCTTCCATCATAGAAGCACATGGAATTTCAGGCAAGTCTAGCTAGGGTTGGCATTTCAGGAAAGTCTAGCATGTAACTATTCATCAATTACAATAGTGTTAGCTAGGGTTTAGGATAACAAAGAAATTCAATTCATAACCTTGGGTTTAATTCAATTGTAACAATTTGATAATTTGAGTATTGTTCCTAGCATTTGCACGCATTGGTATTTGCATATGTGAACATATGAAATAGTAAGTAGTTCATATTAAATTATTTCATGTATGTGCATAGCCTAGGTTTAGAATCAATTACGAACTAGGGTTTAGAATCAATGTAGTTCCATGTCTCAATATGTGAACCCTAGTTTTATTATGCATGTTGTTGGTTTATATTCTAGTGCATGAATAATATAATGCTGCAACATGTGTTTTATTAGTGATATCTAGACACATTGGGCCATGAAAACATGAGGAGGAGGGCCATTTTCAACCCAAGTTATATCATGCAATTGTAGTTCATGAAAACCTAGTTGGTTTAGGATGTGTACATGTAAATGTGTTTCTACTTCCATCTCATAACCTGTAAAAAGTTCACGAAACCCTACCAACTAATATAACATATCATAACATAATAACATCATACCATTCTAACATGCCATACCATACTAGCATACCATACCATACCCTACAATACTAACATCATATTACATACCCTACAATACCCTATGATACTAACATCATACCATGTACTAACATACCATACCATACCATACTAACATATAACATACCATACCATTCTAGTTCCATCACATAACTTTTAAAGAGGTCATAAATCCCTACTTCCATCTCATAACTTCTCAACCCTAGTTATAGCGTACAATTGTAGATCATGAAACTATAGCATGCAATTGTAGTTCATGAAACCATAGTATGTAATTGTAGTTCATGAAACCCTAGTATGAAAGTCTCAATGAGATTGTAGTTCATGAAACCCTAGCATGCAATGGTAGTTCATGAAACTGTAGGTTTGTTTCTCTTTTCCATCTCATAACTTGTAAAGAGCTCATAAATCCATATTTCCATCTCATAACTTCTCAACACTAGTTATAGCATGCAATTTGTAGTTCATGAAACTATAGCATGCAATTGCAGTTCATGAAACCCTAGTATGCAATTGTAGTTCATGAAACCCTAGTATGAAAGTCTCAACGAGATTGTAGCTCATGAAACCCTAGCATGCAATGGTAGTTCATGAAACCATAGGTGTGTTTCTCTTTTCCATCTCATAACTTGTAAAGAGCTCATAAATCCATATTTCCATCTCATAAATTCTCAACCCTAGTTATAGCATGCAATTTGTAGTTCATGAAAGCCTAGTTGGTTTTGGATTTGTACATGTGCATGTGTTTCTACTTCCATCTCATATCTTTTAAAGAGGTCACAAAACCCTAGTTCCATCTCATAAATTCTCAACAATAGTTATAGCATGCAACTGTAGTTCACAAAACCCTAGTTGGTTTTCAATTTATACATGTACATGTGTTTCTACTTCCATCTCATAGATTTTAAAGAGGTCAGAAAACCCTAGTTCCATCTCATAACTTCTCAACCCTAGTTATAGTATGCAATTGTAGTTCAAAAAACCCTAGTTGGTTTTCAGTTTGTACATGTACTTGTGTTTCATCTCATAACTACTCGACGCTAGTTATAGCATGCAATTGTAGTTCATGAAACCCTAGTATGCAAGTCTCAACAAGATCGTAGTTCATGAAACCCTAGCATGCATTAAGGTATCCACAATATAATTTTTTTCCTCGTTAGGGTTTATAAACCCTAATAATCTTTCATCATAGAAGCACATGGAATTTTAGACAAGTCTAGCACTAGTTTCGACGTCAACATGTCTATCCTAGAATGATTCCTCAAACCCTAGGTATTTGTCTATTGCATCAACACAAGCACCAATACCTCCATGGAAAATCAACTAAACTTAAAAATATATTCTTCTAAGAAAGGAATCAAAAGAAGATCGAGACTTATCAAGTTAAGTTTTCCATGGTCTTTCCCTAATCTCCATGTATCACATAAGAACAAGACTGCAATATCACCAAAGACATTATCTCTTTTATTTGTATCTTCTATAGGGTTGGAACCCTAATTCTACCCCCTTTTCCTTGACAACAAGAGCTATAGATTCTACAAGACAACCATCAATTCCTCTAGTATTATATCTCCTTATCCAAGGTTTACTTACATATATAAACCCTAGTGTCCTCATGCATATCCAAGTTTCATCATGCAATGCATTCCTCCTCTAGTTGCGTACCACATATTCTTTTTCCCAATGCTCCTCGACATATGTGTCAGAGGTGGTTACAATGCTCCAATGCTTACCCTCAATATTTGTGCCAAGGTGGTTACTATGCTCATTTGTTCTCATCAACATGTGTGTGAAGGTGGTTACTATGGTCCAATATTTCACTTATCTTCATCCTAATATCACAAGGCAACCCAAAAAAATAAACCCAAGTCCAAGTGTATGTCAACACCATGAAAATACATCCCTTTAGGGCACTCTTTCCAAGCATATAACATATCTATAACCTCATTAGAGGAAATTTGGGGTCTAAAATGGGCCTTATAAGAAAACGTGCCAAAATAAGTTTTTGTGAGTTGGAATTCAAGAACCAATAGAATTTCAATAAAATGAGTCAACCATAATGGTTGAATTGACATATTTGTTATAAAAGAAAACTACTTTTTTTGTTTGTATTTTTGACATATCTCCCTATGTTTTTCCTCAAATTTGAAGCGGGAGAGCTCATTGGATGCGGAATTTAATTCCACATCCAATGAGTACCCACACTGCATACTTTTGATGGACCCCGCTACCCCAAAAATAAGAAATACCTGAAAAAATGTGATGATGATGTCATCATCACGCTTTTTCAGGTATTTCTTGTTTTTGGGGTAGAGGGGTCCATCAAAAGTATGCAGTGTGTGTACTCGTTGGATGCAAAATCAAATGCCACATCCAACGAGCTCTCTTGATCGAAATTTGTGTAAAAACACAAGGAGATATGTCAAAAATACGAACACAAAAAGTAGTGTTTTTCCTTTTTTCCTCCAAAATTAATAAATATTATTTTATTATTTTAACTATTATTTTATTATTTTCCTTAGGAGGCCCATTTTAGACCCCAAAATTCCTCTAATGCTTATTACAACAAATTACAACATCAATAAATCTACTGGGAAAAACCCTATTTTACAAAACCGATGCATAGTGGAGTCACTGGGCCATGCAAACACGCTAAAGAGGGCCCTCTAAAGGTAATGGCATGCTAGCAGACCAATGGAGTTGACGGCTCGTCGATCCGACCTTTGGTTTCCGAGTTATGTTGAGTTGCAAGTCACATGAAAATGTCGTTCACGGACACTTGATCACTCTCGATCCAGGAGCAAAAAACCAAATGGAGCAGCAAGATTGCATGTCATTGGATTTGATAGGTGTGTATGGCCAATGTCGACATGGGAACGCCACCAATACTAGCACGGAGGAGGGTTTTTCAGAGTTGACCCACCAATGCAAGAGTTGCGTTGAAGGAAACAAAGCAAAACCCTAGTTTACGAAACTGATGCATAGTGGAATCACTGGGACATGAAAACATGGTCGAGAGGGCCCTCTAGAGGTAATTGCATGCCAAGAGACCAACGGATTCAACAGCTCGTCGATCCAACCTTTGGTTGCCGAGTTATGTCGAGTTGCAAGTCACATGAAAATGTCGTTCAGGGACACTTGGTCACTCTCGGTCCAGGAGTAAAAAACCAAACAGAGCAGCAAGATTGCATGCCGTTGGCTCCAACATGTGTGTATGGCCAATGCTGACATGGGAACACCACCAATTCTGGCACGGAGGAGGGTTTTTTAGAGTTGACCCACCAATGCGAGAGTTGCATTGAAGGAAATTGAGCAAAACCCTAGTTTACAAAAACGATGCACATTGGAGTCAATGGGCCATGAAAACACGTTGGAGAGGGCCCTCAAGAGGTAATGGCATGATAGGAGACCAACGGAGTCAATGGCTTGTTGATACAACCTCCGTTTTCTAAGTTATGTCAAGCTGCAAGTCGCATGAAAATGTCGTTCAAGGACACTTGGTCACTCTTGGTCCGAGAGCGAAAAACCAAATGGAGCAGCAAGATTGCATGTTGTTGGCTCCAATAGGTGTGTATGGCCAATTCCAACATGGGAACACCACCAAGACTGGCATGGAGGATGGTTTTTCAAAATTGACCCACCAATGAGAGTGTTGCATTGAAGGAAATTGAGCAAAACTCTAGTTTACAAAATCGATTCACAATGGACTCACTGGCCCATGCAAACATGGTGGAGAGGGCCCTCTAGTGGTAATGTCATGCTAGGAGACCAACAGAGTTGATGGCTCGTCGATTCGACCTCCGGTTCCCAAGTTATATCGAGTTGCAAGTCGCATGAAAATGTCGTTCAGGGACACGTGGTCACTCTCGGTCTGGGATGACATGCTAATTGTTGGGCATGGTAAGAGCATTATTAAAAGGTTGAAGAAGGGCTTGGGAAGTCAATTTGCAATGAAGGCTTTGGGTCCAACACAACAAATATTGGGCATGAACTATATTTCTCCAAAAAAGGATAGAAGAAATGTTATGGAAACTGTATCTCTTAAACATGAACAACTCTTTGACCTTGCTCTGTGTTATACCTTCTGCTTTCTCATTCAATTCTAATTATTGACTCAAATAGAAGAAGGATAAAAATTACTAGAATAGCGATTAAAATTTAGAGATGAAAGCATAATGCACAAGTCAAATACCATTTCACAATCTTTGAGCAATTATTTTTTGATTAGTAGCCCGATGCAACACAAATTGGAGAGAAAGTTGCAAAGATAGTGGTTTACTAAGCAAGACATGTAGAGAACAATATAAAGTGCGGAGTTAGCAAACCAGTGAAGGACATGATGTTTAAACTCATGTAGCAAAGGTAAGAGAAACATGGGTGAAAGATTAAACCAATGAAGGGTGTCTATTGAAGATACATGCATCAAACATTTTCACTTGAAAGTTACATTTAAATAATTCAATCTCTAATTAAAAAGAATTGTAGGAATTGAGAATGAAATGATGAAAATTTGTATTCTTGCATAGCTTTAGTGGCTAACAAGAAGTAGTGTGAAAGGGATGGATAAACTAGTCATTTGTCTCTAGTCAAAATAGTCAAATGTAGAGAATCATGTGCTTGTGCAAGCGAACACGTCAAAATATGGATGCTAGTTCCATGAGTGGTTGAAATTGACAGCTACTATTAAAAGACAAGACGATCATGATAACTTACTTCACTTTCTATGTGAACTCTACAAAAGACTTTCCCTTTCCATCTATATCGATGTCATGTCTGAATATATTACATGTATAAATACTTATTACCAAGATGGTGCATAAAATAGATCATTCTTGTTAATAAGTATTTGTGCATGCTATATATTCAGACATGACATCGATATAGATGGAAAGGGAAAGGATTTTACAGAGTTCACATAGAAAGCAGAGTAATTTATCGTGATCATCTTGTATTTTAATAGTAGTTGTCAATTTCAATCACTCATGGAACTGGCATCCAAGTGGATTGTAAGATCAATTACCCAATCTCATTCAATATAGCCAGTTGTATCATCTCTGTTGCTAATTGTTATACACCAGAATGGCACCTCTCTATCCGAGTGCTGACTTTCCTTATGTCGGCGCGCAAAAGGACACTTATGGATTGAGGATTGCCTAGAATACTATAGCTTGGCTTATTATGGAATACATTTCTGCCTTCATCTCTGCCTGTGACCACTTTTCCATGATTTCGTCTCATGTCGGCACTTCATGAAAGTCACTGAAAAAACACCTATCTTGGAGGACCCATATCTTGAGTTTTGTAACTCCGTTTGACCTCATTTCTGCACCGTTTGAAAGGTATTTCAGTTAGATAAAACTTTCCAGAAGACACCAAAGTCTGAAAATGCCCAGAAATACCTTAAAAATGCGTTTTTTGTGTATGCACGACTCTCCTTATGTGCAACCCGCACATCATACGCGACTCTTGTATTTTGCAAGTCGCGCATGCATATATTCGCGGGTTTCTCTTGTGTAAACTTGCGTATCATGCGCGGGTTGCTCTCCTTCATAGTCGCACATATGATGATGTTATTCAGATCATTTGTTTATGTTTATTTGATTATCATTGTCTTATATGTGGTCATAATGGTTTGAGGAAGGTATAACTTGTTTTGCAGGTCTCTTGGAGCGAGAGGAGCAAGAAGAGGATTGAAGAGAAAGCTTGGACCAGCCTTCAGTTTATCAGGTGTGGATCTTTCTCATCTCTGAAACTTGCTGTTATATGCTTGCTGAACATTGTGCATCTCTCTTTCAACCCTAGTACGTTGATGGCCTCTTAAACCCTAGCCATAGGACACTTTCCTTTACAACAGAACTGGCGACTCTGCTGGGGAGAGCCTTGTCTGTTTGGGGTTTCTCTTGATTTCTTTCAGCCTTTTGCATTGTTTCAGGTCCTTCTTGCCACTTAGGAACACTTTATAATTCTGATAGCACACTTCCTCTGCCTTCCTAAGGCAGCTTTTGACCTTTTTTGGGAGTTTTTCCACCCATATCCGTGTGCCCCTAAAACAGTGTTTTTTCTCATTTTTTGTGGTTTTTCTTCTGTTTTTGGGCTGATTGGGTAGGTATTTTATGCATAGGTTTGTTCCTTGCGCTTGGAACTAGTTTCGCCTGCCTATGACACTCGTCTCCTCGCCTTTAGAGCATTCTTTCTGCTCTCCTTCGAGCTCGTTAAAAACAGTAAGGAGGCCACGAGTTGACTTTTCCGGACTCGTAAAAACTTCACGGGAAAGATTATGAGTTTCTTTAGGCCCAAGTCTGACTCCTTAAAATAGACTTGACTGCCGAGTAAACTTGTCCGTTCAGGCTCGTTAAGAATATGTGAATGGGCATCCACATTGGTGGTAGGTTATCTCTTTCTCGGACCATGTGGAATAATACGAGAAAGGATCCCTCTCTTTTCTACTGAATTGAGAAGAGTATTCTCAGGCATAGGTTTATCTCTTTTCCGGACCTGAGGGACTAAACTTACGGAAAAGGAACCCCCGGTATGAGCTTAGTTTTCTCTTTTTTGTGCTCTGGACCAAAACATGAAAAAGATTTCGAGTGTACTTTATGTCTTTGTCATGCTCGTTAAACCCTAAAGAACAAAGCATCGAGTTTATTGTTGTAAGCCCCATTTCTTGTAACCAAATGGATCTTTCTGAGTGATCTTGCCTTCCTTCACACTCGTAAAACTCAGGCTGTATATGCTGCTTTTGAAGGAGCGTTGGGTAGGTGGTAATTTAACCTTTTTCGGACCTTCCTGACTAATTACGAAAAAGGTGCGCCTTTTCTTCTTCGGAAGTTAAGAGAGTTCTTCTTTGGTTTGTTTTATACTTTTTCGGCCTCAGGAGACTAAATTGTATGAAAAAGGACCCCCCTGGAGTCTTCTTTGGAGTTTTCAGACTCTCTAAACTATGAAAACACTGTCGAGCATGAACTAGTTCGGGCTCGTAAAATCCACGAATTAGTGCCTTATCAAGCATTCTTCCTTCTTTTCTTCGAGCTTGTCAAAAAATGAAGATGGTCCCGAGTTTGCTTTCTTGGACTCGTTAAACCTTTACAAGAAAGAAGGGAAGGGGAAGGTTTATTTCCATATCTTTTTATATCATGGCAGCAAGTCTTGTTTCCTTGAACAAAGCACCAGTTTTGAGTCTCTCAACAGTTGGGTCCTAGTATTTTGACCTTATCCCGATTCAGAGTTTCTTACTCCTCCAGTTGGTATTTTTTCCAATTATATGGGGAATCTGTCAATGTCTCCTACATTGCAGATTTGTTTCATTGGTCCTTTTGTGTCAAAATCTGCCTAAGTCACTTTTGTGTCATGCTCACTGTTCAAGCATTAAACTTTTGTCGGCCATTCTGCAGTTGCCTTGACCCTTTGTGTCGGCCATTCCCTGGTATCCGTTCATTACATCATGTCTTCAGTGGTCCTTTTTGTGAAACTCAGTACCAATTCTAGATCCAATTAGTCTTTGAATTACCTCATGTTGGATGATGAAGGATGCCTTAATGCCTTCCTTCCAACGGATCTCTTCCTATCGACTGCAACACATCTTGCTCTGCGAACGAGATTTAGAGTTTTATGACAATACCTTGGGAATTGTTGTCCTCAATGGCAATTTCCCTCGCTATTGGGTAGTGGGGATACCCTTATTGTCTCCTACTCGATAGATTCTTCAAGTGTTCGACTTCAAGTCCTTGTAATCACACTTGTTAGAATGTACTAGGTACCTTGGGGACCATTTTCATTAATGGTGGTTTCCCTCGCGTTTGTTAACGGTTCTCATTATTGACCAGTAATCAAACGGCTTCCTCCATGTTCGACTTCAGCTCCTTTATTCGCATGGTCAGGATTCGTACCTTTTTTGGGAGGTTTGGATTGAAGACCTTGGGGCCGACAGTAGCATTGTCTCTTTTGCTATTGCCCAAGTTGCACAAGACCATGTTATGCTTTATATGACATTTTGCTGAGACATAGATCCACCTTGTATTTTTGTGGCTATGATCGATTGTTGAGCATGGATCCACCTTCTTCATTTGTGGCCATGGCTCCTTTAGATTTGATATGGCGTCTTTTTGCATATTGAGCGACCATTATAGTTTCATCAGTTATACATATGTTGGATCCGCCTGTATCCTTATGTCGATGTTTTGTATATGGACTTGTATGTACCAAAGATCAGTTTTTCTGACATTTATCTCTCTTACAGGTATCTTCACTCGAGCCTTTTGATCTTGGATTCTCTGCTCTCTCCATACTCAGGCTCTTTCCTTTATAATGTATTTCGGCTATCGTCTTCCCCTCTAACCTCACACATTAGGGGGCATCTGTTATACACCAGAATGGCACCTCTCCGTCCGAGTGCCGACTTTCCTTATGTCGGCGCGCAAAAGGACACTTATGGATTGAGGATTGCCTAGAATACTATATCTTGGCTTATTATGGAATACATTTCTGCCTTCATCTCTGCCTGTGACCACTTTTCCATGATTTCGTCGCATGTCGGCACTTCATGAAAGTCACTGAAAAAACACCTATCTTGGAGGACCCATATCTTGAGTTCTGTAACTCCGTTTGACCTCATTTCTGCACCGTTGGAAAGGTATTTTAGTTAGCTAAAACTTTCCAGAAGACACCAAAGTCTGAAAATGCCCAGAAATACCTTAAAAATGCGTTTTTGGTGTATGCATGACTCTCCTTATGTGCAACCCGCGCATCATACGCGACTCTTGTATTTTGCAAGTCGCGCATGCATATATTCGCGGGTTTCTCTTGTGTAAACTTGCGTATCATGTGCGGGTTGATCTCCTTCATAGTCGCGCATATGATGATGTTATTCAGATCATTTGTTTATGTTTATTTGATTATCATTGTCTTATATGTGGTCATAATGGTTTGAGGAAGGTATAACTTGTTTTGC
>LPNX010111310.1:52316-68878 GCA_001517045.1 Pseudotsuga menziesii
CTAGATCCAATTAGTCTTTGAATTACCTCGTGTTGGATGATGAAGGATGCCTTAATTCCTTCCTTCCAATGGATCTCTTCCTATCGACTGCAACACATCTTGCTCGGGGAACGAGATTTAGAGTTTTATGACAATACCTTGGGAATTGTTGTCCTCAATGGCAATTTCCCTCGCTATTGGGTAGTGGGGATACCCTTATTGTCTCCTACTCGATAGATTCTTCAAGTGTTCGAATTCAAGTCCTTGTAATCACACTTGTTAGAATGTACTAGGTACCTTGGGGACCATTTTAATTAATGGTGGTTTCCCTCGCGTTTGTTAACGGTTCTCATTATTGACCGGTAATCAAACGGCTTCCTCCATGTTCGACTTCAGCTCCTTTATTCGCATGGTCAGGATTCGTACCTTTTTTGGGCGGTTTGGATTGAAGACCTTGGGGCCGACAGTAGCATTGTCTCTTTTGCTATTGCCCAAGTTGCGCAAGACCATGTTTTGCTTTATATGACATTTTGCTGAGACATAGATCCACCTTGTATTTTTGTGGCTATGATCGATTGTTGAGCATGGATCCACCTTGTTCATTTGTGGCCATGGCTCCTTTAGATTTGATATGGCGCCTTTTTGCATATTGAGCGACCATTATAGTTCCATCAGTTATACATATGTTGGATCCGCCTGTATCCTTATGGCGATGTTTTGTATATGGACTTGTATGTACCAGAGATCAGTTTTTTTGACATTTATCTCTCTTACAGGTATCTTCACTCGAGCCTTTTGATCTTGGATTCTCTGCTCTCTCCATACTCAGGCTCTTTCCTTTATAATGTATTTCGGCTATCGTCTTCCCCTCTAACCTCACACATTAGGGGGCATCTGTTATACACCAGAATGGCACCTCTCCGTCTGAGTGCCAACTTTCCTTATGTCGGCGCACAAAAGGACACTTATGGATTGAGGATTGCCTAGAATACTATAGCTTGGCTTATTATGGAATACATTTTTGCCTTCATCTCTGCCTGTGACCACTTTTCCATGATTTCGTCGCATGTCGGCACTTCATGAAAGTCACTGAAAAAACACCTATCTTGGAGGACCCATATCTTGAGTTATGTAAGTCTGTTTGACCTCATTTCTACACCGTTGGAAATGTATTTCAGTTAGCTAAAACTTTCCAGAAGACACCAAAGTCTGAAAATGCCCAGAAATACCTTAAAAATGCGTTTTTTGTGTATGCGCGACTCTCCTTATGTGCAACCCGCGCATCATACGTGACTCTTGTATTTTGCAAGTTGCGCATGCATATATTCGTGGGTTTCTCTTATGTAAACTTGCGTATCATGCGCGGGTTTCTCTCCTTCATAGTCGCGCATCTGTTTCTCAACATTAAAACATAAAAACACGCCTTTTGAGTTAGTTTGGGTAGTTATACAACTGACTCCTTCAGTTGTAACCACTTTGGCTTCGCCCCTAACTCTTCTTCATCATATAAATAGAGGTAGGGAGTTTCATGAAAGGGGACTTGGAATTTCCGCATTGTTATGCTGGAGGAATCGGGACTCTCTTTGTCTACACCTTTGCCCTGGAGGTCTTCCCCTTGTGTTGCAAAGCTTGGAGGCTGAGTTCTTTGGAGAAGAGAAGCAGCAGAACCAGATCAAGGTTTCGTGAGGTGCCAACTTGAAGAGAAGGTATATTTGTACTTATTTTCAAGATTAATAAAGATGTGATGTCCTTCTTCTTCCCAAATCATTGTTCAATGTGTGATTGAATCTCTGTTTCTGATCATATGATGATGTTATTCAGATCATTTGTTTATGTTTATTTGATTATCATTGTCTTATATGTGGTCATAATGGTTTTAGGAAGGTATAACTTGTTTTGCAGGTCTCTTGGAGCGAGAGGAGCAAGAAGAGGATTGAAGAGAAAGCTTGGACCAGCCTTCAGTTTATCAGGTGTGGATCTTTCTCATCTCTGAAACTTGTTGTTATATGCTTGCTGAACATTGTGCATCTCTCTTTCAACCCCAGTACGTTGATGGCCTCTTAAACCCTAGCCATAGGACACTTTCCTTTACAACACTAATTGCCTCCATCAATCTCCCGTTCTCTAAATGAGGAAAAAAGTAACATACCTTGGTTGAGTTCTTCGTTGACATTGTCTATAAATGGATGTTCGTTCCAACAATCAAGTTTGTGAAGTGATAGACCATAGAACTTGGTTTATAATCCACGAATACATGCCCACTAGTTCTTCTTAATATTCCATCTAGTGTAATATATTTGCCCTCAACCACCATCGAGCCAATAGGAAATTCATTGCCTTTGTCATCAATCAATGATCCGTTCAAGATTTTCTTACCTTGAATGCATCGTGTCAAGCAATAATATGTGCCCCATTCATTGTATTTCGGGGAAACAACTACATATATGTGTCCTGGTTGTACAAGATCCGAGATATGGTCGTAGTCTGTCAAAATCGTTGAATGACCCTCCTCTAAGTGGGTTGTTTCACCGACTACACATGGTTCTACTACAAGTGACACATGATCCCAATCATCAACCCAATCCATTCATTCACATTCATCCCATTCACCACTACTACAAGGGCTGCAAAAGCAAGCAAGTTTTCACGTCCATATTTCAAATAGGGGGTTGTTTGAGCTTCGAATCGAATGAAATACACGTGTTCCTTGTATTGTGCTACAACTATAGGAACATGATCGGTCTATGTCAACCACATTCCAAAAATTCCTAACTGGCCTTCCTACCACTTTAGTTCAGTCTGACATTGTTGCAGAGCACCATTGAACTATGGATTCTGCATCTTTGATATGGGGGTTTTTGGTAAACCTCATCTCCTCCCTTCATAGTGTGGTCTTGATGCATGCACAGGCTGCATCATGCTCACCTTTTCCATGCCCGGTCTCAAAGTAGTTCCATATATGCGGCACATTATAAGTCTTATGTAACATACTCATCCATTGGAAGAATCAGGAACTTTTGAACTGGCCCACACAACCATCTGACCATATCCAATGTCGATCCATCTGTATATCTCCCTCCTTTAGCTGATCATAGAAAATTTGAAAACAGTGTTGCACATAATTCATATCATGGCATCTGTCATCACTTATGTAAAAGTTTGTCTCCTTCTATATTATCCTGTTGTTAATGCTGCTCTCAGGGCCATGCCTATACGTAATATGTACCATGATGCTGACTTGGTCGGAATGGTAGTATTGACTATGAATTTGATTTTGTGGCTGAAGGGTGTAGTTTTCTGCAAAATCCACAATTGAGAATATGGTCCTAATGGGAAAGATGTCCCTGCATTTTCTATATTGCTCATCCTTCCATTGCACTACATGCACATGTTGAACATACTGCTCGGTTTTCTAATAGAACTCCATCAAAAAATCACATACCCATACCTGTTTCCATGAAAACAAGGGTCATATTAGAATGTGACCTTTAAAGAATGCATATGTAGAAACTGAACATGTAAGAGCAAAAATATGTAATAATCACTTGCACCTGTGACTTCACTAATGCAATCTTTTTACTTTCCTTCGCACTATGTGATTGATAGGTTACGTACTTGAAGCTCTGCATCTCCATTCTCATATTTCCAAATTGATGCTCATCACTTCCATGAATGCAATGATTCAAAAGAGCAAACCCACTGCACCTGGAACAATTCCCATATAGACATGATTTTCCATAGTATTTTTGTCATTCGTGCCTTGGACACATGATGTTGACGATAAAATCTCTCGATGCATTTGGTGGTATTACGGATTCATTGCAGCCCTGCTCAAGATTAGTATGCAAATCACAAAATATATGTTTATACGTGTCATAAAAATATTCATATTCTATATGGTATCTACAACATCATGTGTTTCGATCAATGCATATATGAACATAACATGGTTTAAATTTCTCAAAGGACCTTTGGCCCTGGTTCAATTGTGTGTGCTCATTCTTGAATCTCTCATAGAGTGCAGTCTGTGTTGTGTCAAGGAAGTGTTTGACATGGGGTTCACGTTCAGTAGAGCCTTTTCTCAGCTTTAGAACATCTCTTTGATTAGATGAAGGTCTAGTATGATCATGCCAAAACATTTGTACTACTTCCTTAACATCATCAATTAGATTCATATCTTGACAAGGAAACATGCCGACAAAAGCCCAACAATCTTTTCCACCTGGAGTCTGCAGATTTTCTCTTATAACAGAGTACTTACGAACAATTTTTCTATTTAATTTAAGTATCTAAGAAGTGTGTGAAAGGAGGTTACATTACCATGTGGACTTGCTTACAACTGATTCTGATAACACACGATGAGCCACACAAATATCTTTAGTACGGGACGTCTTCCCAATTGCATTAAAAGCATATTGGAGATTTCTAACAATATGATTGTTAGCCTCTGAAATTCTAACAATATTTATGCCCAGAATTCTCCTAACAACAACTAAACAATTTGACTTTAACAAACATAGTAATAATTGACATTTACCTGCATCGCCTTTGGATTCAAAATATTCTTTCATGAATTTGTTACATTTCCAATTGATAGTGTGTTTGGGAAACTTACCTTCAAGGCTTGATAGACAACTTTCATCCACATGGATACGTCTAGGAGTCCTTTTTCTTGCAGTAGATAGTCGAGGTAGGGAAGGTGGACATGAGCTACGGATCCCAGGGCTTCTTTGTTGTGGTGAATCATTCACATGTCGGTCCATATTGGGAGTGTGCTCGACATGGTTGTGGTATTCTAAAAGAGATTGCAAATTAATCATTGCTCCTAGGTCCAACGCTTCATACTCATCGTATCTCAATACACCTATGTCTTCAAGAGCTTCAACATGGCTCATTGATGGTCCGATTATTGGTTGGAGACTGTGTTGATGTTGGAACTTGAGTTGGGTCCGTTGGACGCAACCACTTTACCCGTGGTTCTGAAGTAGAGGTTGTTATGTCATCAACTATGTTAGGATCAGTTATAGTATCAGTGGAAATGTCTGGACCATGTCTCACTCTCTCCATTACCAACCTGGCTTTTTCTCTTACCTCATTTTCCTTTTCAATGGGCATATTCCTTCTAGTTTTTCTTGCTCTATTACGTGAGTTTCCCATATCCCAAAGTTTCTTTATCAAAACTATGAGGTCTACCCCTGCATAAGAAGCAACAAATAAGGTTTTAGTTCCATTATACAAGATACATGACGCATTCCAACATAAATAACTAAATTTTAGATATGTTAGTATGCTAATTATTGGCATTGATACATAATCATTGATTAAAGGTCTCTCTTTATGTTCGGACCAAATTTTCATTTCCATACTCTATTTGGGTCAAGTAAATATAGTCAAGTTTGCAAGTATTACAACTATAGGATTATGACTTCCTTTGTGTTCAAAAAGTATTGGAAGTCAAAAGAAGATGAGTGAAATGAGGAGGTTGCAAATCCCTCGAAAAAGGGAGAAATCATTGAGATAGAGGCAACCCTGTAAAGCTCAAAGACATGTTATGATAAATCTAGCATGAAGAGAAGAGCATGGACAAGTTGGTGAATTGTTCAATATGGACCCTCTCCCATGATTGCTTCCAAGGTTTTTATACAAATTGAACAGTCTCAATAGAGAACCTCATCTATGCCATCCTTGTGGGAAATCAAAATATATTCATGTGCAAATGGTTATTGGTCCACATTGCATACTTCATCTTGTATAGAGAATATGGACCACTTGGTGAACTATTCAATATGGACCCTCTCCCATGATTACTTCAAAGGTTTTTTTAAAATTGAAGAGCCTCAATAGTTAACTTCATCTATGCCATCATTGTGTAAAATAAAAATATATTCATGTGCAAATGTAAATTAGTTAACATTGCATACTTCATCTTGTATGGAGAAAATGAGACTTGTTTAGATGTGAAGTTGGGATTTATTCCTGTGAAATTAAATGTTCTCTATGAGAGAGATATTGTTGTAGGCATATCATAAAACATAAATCAATGAAATGATCTGAAATCTTGTGAACTAAAACAATTATTTACAATTCACCATACCTATTCAAAATGATCTCTTCTTCCAATGAAAACTTGTAGTGTGAATCTTTCCACTAACTTCCAGGACCACTGAATATGTTTGTTAGATTCCAAGAGTGAGCTTCTATCCAATATATCAAAGAGTGGTGATGGATTGTGAGCCAAATTGCATAGTTCAGGAGCACAAAATGCGCGAACAACAAAAGAAAACCCATGAAAATAGGTAGCAATCCTGGGAATCCAGAACTCTATTTTTTTTCACCTACTATTGGGTGCACACATACGCATGCGTGTATAAGACCACGCGCACACATTGACGTGCACACAAACTTAAACGCGGGCGTGCCCCTATTTAACATTTAGAGCATTTACTCACTAACATTTATTTCATTTAATGATTAACGTTCTTCAACAACAACTTCGTATTCATGATTATTTCGATTATTTTTACAATATATTCTAAACCCTATCATCATCATCACCACTACAATATAGTCTAAACCTATCATCCTCATCCTCATCCTCATCCTCATCATCATCATCATCACCATCATTATTCATCATCATTGTCATCGTTGTCATCATCATCATCATTCTCATCCTCATCCTCATCCTCATCATCCTCATCACCATCATTGTCATCATCCTCATCATCATCATCCTCATCCTCATCCTCATCATCCTCATCACCATCATTGTCATCATCCTCATCATCATCATCACCAACATTGTTCATCATCATCATCACCAACATTGTCCATCATCATCATCATCATCATCATCACCATCATTTTTCATCACTACCATCGTTGTTAATCATCCTCATCATCATCGTCATCATCACCGTCATTTTTCATCATCATCATCATCATCCTCATTGTCATCTTGATCATAATCACCATCATTGTTCATCGTCATAGTCATCTTCATAGTCATCACCATCCTCATCCTCATCATCGTCAACATCGTCATCATCCTCCTCATCATCTCCATCATCATCACCATTATTGTTCATCGTCATAGTCATCTTCATTGTCATCCTCCTCCTCCTCCTCATCATCATCTTCATCATCAACATCTTCATCCTCATCATCGCAATCATCATCATCATCATCATAATCACTGTCATCATAGTAATAGTCATTGTGATCCTCATCCTCATAATCATCATCATCATCATCATCACCATCATTATTCATCATCATAGTCATTATCATCCTCCTAATCATCATCATCATCGTCATCAACATCATCATCATCATCATCATCATCATCATCATCATCACCATCATTTTTCATCACTACCATCATTGTTAATCATCCTCATCATCATCGTCATCATCATCCTCATTGTCATCTTGATCATAATCACCATCATTGTTCATCGTCATAGTCATCTTCATAGTCATCCTCCTCCTCCTCATCATCATCATCTTCGTCATCAACATCATCATCCTCATCATCGCAATCATCATCATCATCATCATAATCACTGTCATCATAGTAATAGTCATTGTGATCCTCATCCTCATAATCATCATCATCATCATCATCACCATCATTATTCATCATCATAGTCATTATCATCCTCCTGATCATCATCATCGTCGTCATCAACATCATCATCCTCATCATCATAATCATAATCATCATCATCATAATCATTGTCATTCTCCTCCTCCTCCTCCTCCTCCTCCTCCTCCTCCTCCTTATCATCATAGTCATCATCCTCATCAACATCATAGTCATCCTCCTCCTCCTCCTCATCATCATTGTTCATCATCAGTATTCCATTGCAAATGCTTGAAAATAAAATCAAAGCAAAGTTTCAACTAAACCTATCATCATCATCATCATTATTCCTCATCGTCGTTGTCATCATCATCCTCATAATCATCATCATCATCACCATCATTGTTCATCATCATTGTCATCGTCATCATCATCCTCATTCTCTTCATCATCATAGTCATCATCCTCATCATCATCATTGTCATCATCATCATCACCACCAGCATTGTTCATCATCATCATCATCCTCATCCTCCTCCTCATCATCATCCTCATCCTCATCCTCATCATCATCATCATCACCATCATTGTTCACCATCATCATCATCGTCATCATCATCATCATCATCCTCATCATCATCATAGTCATCATCCTCATCATCATCATTGTCATCATCCTCCTCCTCATCCCCATCATTGTTCATCATCATCATTCCATTGCAAATGCTTGAAAATAAAATCAAAGCAAAGTTTCAACTAAACCTATCATCATCATCATCATTGTTCCTCATCATTGTCATCATCATCATCATCCTCATTCTCATCCTCATCATCATCATCACCACCATCATTGTTAATCATCATTGTCATCCTCATCATCCTCATCCTCATCATCATCATCCTCATCCTCTTCATCATCCTCATCATCATCATTTTCATCATCCTCATCATTATCATCATCACCGACATTTTTCATCATCATCATCATCATCATCATCATCCTCATCATCATCATCATCATCACCATCATTGTTCACCATCATCATCATTGTCATCATCATCATCCTCCTCCTCCTCCTCCTCATCATCATAGTAATCATCATCATTCCATTGCAAATGCTTGAAAATAAAATCAAAGAAAAGTTTCAACTAAACCTATCATCATCATCATCATCATTGTTCCTCATCGTCGTCGTCATCGGCATCATCCTTGTCCTCATCCTCATCATCATCATCATCACCATCATCTTTCATCATCATTGTCATCGTCATCATCATCCTCATCATCATCATCATCATCATAGTCATCATCGTCATTGAAATCATCCTTATAATCATCATCACAATCATCATCATCATTGTTCCTCATCATTATCATCCTCGTCATCATCTTCATCATCATCACCATCATTGTTCATCCTCATAGTCATCTTCATAGTCATCATCATCCTCATAATCATCATCATCTTTGTCATCAACATCATCATTCTCATCATGGCAATCATCATCATCATCATCATAATCATTGTCATCACAGTAATAGTCATCGTGCTCATCATCCTCATCATCCTCATCATCATCACCATCATTATTCATCATCATAGTCATTATCATCCTCCTCCTCATCATCATCGTCTTCATCAACATCATCATCCTCATCATTGTAATCATCATCGTCATCATCATAATCATTGTCGTCATCATCATCATCATCATCCTCATCATCATCATCATCCTCGTACTCATCATCGTCATCATCATCACCGTCATTGTTCATCATCATCATCATCCTTATTACCATCATCATTGTTCATCATCATCATTCCATTGCAAATGCCTGAAAATAAAATCAAAGCAAAGTTTCAACTAAACCTATCATCATCATCATTGTTCCTCATCATCGTTGTCATCATCATCATCCTCATCCTCATCATCATCGTCATCATCATTACCATCATTTTTCACCATCATAGTCATTATCATCGTCGTCATCATCATCGTCGTGGTCGTCATCATCATCATCATAATCATCGTCATCATCATCATCATCCTCATAATCATTGTCATCATCCTCCTCCTCCTCCTCCTCCTCCTCCTCCTCATCATCATCCTCATCATCCTCGTTCTCATCATCGTCATCATCATCACTGTAATTGTTCATCATCATTATCATCATCCTCATCATCATCATTGTTCATCGTCATCATTCCATTGCAAATGCTTGAAAATAAAATCAAAGAAAAGTTTCGACTAAACCTATCATCATCATCATTGTTCCTCATCATCGTCATCCTCATCCTCATCCTCATCCTCATCATCATCATCACCATCATTGTTCATCATTGTCGTCATCATCATCATCCTCATCGTCATCATTGTCATCATCCTCATCATCATTATCATCACCAACATTGTTCATCATTGTCATCATCATCATCCTTATCATCATCATCATCCTCATCATCATCATCATCATCATCCTCATCATCATCGTCATCATTACCATCATCATTCACCATCATCATCATCATCATCCTCAACATCATAGTAATCATCCTCATCATTATCATTGTCATCCTCCTCCTCCTCCTCATCATCATTGTTCATCATCATCATTCCATTGCAAATGCTTGAAAATAAATCAAAGCAAAGTTTCAACTACACCTATCATCATCATCATCATCATCATTGTTCCTCATCGTCGTCGTCATCATTATCATCCTCATCATCATCATCATCACCATCATTGTCATCGTCATCATCATCCTCATCCTCCTCCTCATAATCATAGTCATCATCATCATTGTCATCGTCATCATCGTCCTCATCCTCCTCCTCATCATCATAGTCATCATCATTGAAACCATCCTTATCATCATCATCACAATCATCATCATCATCATCATCATCATCGTCATCATCATCATTGTTCCTCATCATCGTCAGCATCATCATCATCCTCATCATCAACTTCATCATCATCACCATCATTGTTCATCCTCATAGTAATCTTCATAGTCATCATCATCCTCATCATCCTCATCATCTTCGCCATCAACATCATCATCCTCATCATCACAATCATCATCATCATAATCACTGTCATCATAGTAATAATCATCGTGATCGTCATCCTCATCACCATCATCATCATCACCATCATTGTTCATCATCATAGTCATTATCATCCTCCTCCTCATCATCATCATCGTCTCAACATCATCATCCTCATCATCGTAATCATTATCATCATCATCATCATAATCGTCATCATAATCATCGTCATCATACTCATAGTCATCATGATCCTCATCGTCATCATCATCACCATCATTGGTCATCATCATTATCATCATCAGCAGCATAGTCATCATTGTTGCCATCATCCTCCTCCTCATCATCATAGTCATCATCCTCATCATCATCATTGTCATCCTCCTCATCATCATCATCATTGTCATCCTCCTCCTCATCGTCATCATAGTCATCCTCCTCCTCCTCATCATCATAGTCATCATCCTCATCCTCATCATTGTCATCATGCTCATCCTCATCATTGTCATCCTCCTCCTCCTCATCATCATAGTCATTATCCTCTTCATCATCATCATAGTCATCATCCTCATCATCATCATTGTCATCATCCTCCTCCTCATCATCATAGTCATCATCCCCATTTGATCATCATTGTCATCCTCCTCCTCCTCCTCCTCCTCATCATTCCATTGCAAATGCTTGAAAATAAAATCAAAACAAAGTGTTTACTCAACAAATGCATGCACGCGTCCTTAACGCATGCGCACAAAGTAGCGTGAACGTGCTTTCAGTGCATGCGCACCCATAGAGCGCGATCACGCTTTTAGTGCATGTGCATTATGTTTTAAACTACGCGTGCGCGTGATTTAAATTTAGAATTTTGGCAACAACTTTTTTCCAACCAACGTGGTGGTTGACTTAGCTGCTTTGGTTTTAGGTTCGGGTTGCCCAACCAAGTGGTTTGGACTGTCTTATGACAAAAACTTGTTTTGTACCACTTCTCCTATTTCACACATGATTTTCCATATGCCACGCTTGTCCACTGTTAATGAAAATTCACACACTTGTGTAACTCTGTTTGTAGATTTTGAATATGTAATTTTTATTTAAATCTATTATCTTTTTCTATTTTTTATTTAATTTTAAATGGACTAACGTCAATCTAACACAAAAGGTAGGCTATTTGGTTCAACTATAACTTTTGATTGTCTCACCTATTTAAAAAATGGAAAAGAACCCACACAAGAAGACACAAAGACCTACATCCTAACAAAAAAATATCATGCATTGACTATGTTAAGACCAAGATGTGGGGGACCAACGCTCGACCTTGTCATTTTAGGAAGTCATTGACTTCCTTAATTTGAAAAATAAAACATATAACATAAATAAATATGGAAAAATAATGTTGCACTAAACACACCTGTTATCTACAACTCTATATAATTTTTTTCACAAAATTCCACCATTTGCATACCAAACAAGTGGACCAACGCAAACATATTCATTATTTTTTGGGAAAAATATAACATACCAACCTTAGAAGGACCTCGTTTTTTGGGATTTATGCTTAGTTTCCATAAATAAAAGTTATATATTCTGGAAGGTAATCCGATTGTCCACGTTTCATATTCTTACTCCATATTCCAAAAAGTTGTGTAGGTACCTATAATATTGTTTTTGGACGTTCAGATTTCTGTTTTTCAAGAAGTCCATTGCAACGAATGCGTCACAAGTGACCAGCATTAGCTTCCACTAGCCCTAGACCATAGCATAGATCAAGTTCACACGACCTCCACCAAAACATGTCGGGTTCAATAATCAATGCATGAAATACAATCCACTCACAGCTCACAACATATGACAAGAGATCACAACAGATGACATGTTCCTTTCATGAAACTATAACAATGCTCCTCTCTCTCATAGTTCTGAGCACTCCCGTGAGGGAGTAATGCTCAGTCTCTTTCTGTTACCATGTCAAGATTGGAGAGATGAGTCATTAATGTAACACACATAAACAAATTTATTATAGTACACTATATTTTACATTACATGGAGACTCCAATATATAGAATTGAGTGTGTTGTTATGAGATCTAATTTATTCTAAATATAGTCAAGAAAGGTTGAGAGAATATCTCAACCACACACCAAACTAGGTAGAGAATCACTCTCATCTAACTTTCCAACATGAGTAAACATTATCCCTAACACATGGATGTATACATATAACTTGAAAGTGAATTCATATTAGCAAACACTTAGTTTTACAATGCAATTTCAACATAGTAGGATAGAACAACAATTATTTGGGTTTTTCCAATGTTTAAACTTTTTGTATTTTTGATGAGTAGTTAAGTTTTTCCTTAGTTTCATGGAATTTTGCAACCTAAATAGTTTTAGAACAAAGTTCATCTTGGGATTCTCTCTATTTTTGGGATTATCAATACCAGAGTACTTCAATGAATTTATGGTTTATTTTGGTCATGGTGTAGTCCACAAAAATGCATAATGGGTAGCATTGTTACAACTTGTTTTAGGAAGTAAAATGATATTTTGTTGGATAGAAGTTCATTTTGGCCACATTCCATAATTTCTGAAAACTTCAATGCTTTAGCATCTATTATTTTTTAATGGTTCAACGACTTTATAAATGTGTTTCTCTTTACTTTTTGTCATTGTAACATTGCTTTTGGATTGCACACTGCATTATGGGCGAGAGCACAATGTTGAACGATAGGCACATGCATTGATGGGTAAGTTTCATTCATTCAAAACTAATCCTAAAAGTGAAAAGCTCTATTCTCTTCCTCTCGACATGAATATGTTTCTCCCATTTGTCCAAGGATGAAACTATATTTTATTTCAAGTGGGAATATCTTTATTTTATCTATAACCAAAGTGGATTTGAAAAATAATTATGAATTCATTTCATTAGAATGTGTTCAATGCAAATTGAGACAACTTCAAAGTGAATTTGAAAAATAATTATGAATTTATTTCATTAAAATGTCTTAAGTACAAATTAAGACAACTTCATAGTATGGATGTCTATGATCTCCATATTTTATATCTAGCACTTAGTATGGATGTCTATGATCTCCATATTTTATATCTAGCACTTAGATAACAATTTATCTCAAACAAATACCTATGTACCCCATAGTCAATCATTTTCAAAACACTTCAAGGTCACCACCCTTTGCAAGCAAAAAATGAGTATTATGAAGAAGAAAAAAAGTACTTTTCATACTCGTTAACATACAATCGCAAAATTATGAAAAATAAAAGTGCATTTCATACTAGTAAATATATGCAATGTCAACTCCAATTTCAAAGACACGTGCTCTGCATAGAATTATTTATTTTTTCTGAATATTTTTGAAGATGCCACCTAATGTTTGAGTGGTTGGTGCTTCAAATTGAACCATTGACTATTCATGTAGAACCCATGATTTATAAAACGGAACTAACCATACAATTGCTTTTCGATAATATTAATGTATATTGCCATAACTATTAGTTATGGATAACACACATGATTAAAAGAGAATATTTTTTGGGTAAACATTGTTGGCGTTTGCAAAATTAATTTATCAGGGCACACACAAGCTTATCATAACTTTAGCTTCGTGCCTTTGTTCTAAATTTAGCGCATGGAATTTTTTTTGGAGAAAAAATGAGATGGCATTGGAAAAGGTACTATAGCTTGTTAGGGCACTTTTCATGTCATGTATCAATGATTTTTTTTTGGATAGAGTTATGATGTGTAGGAGAGCAATAAGCACCCTGCTGCAGAGTAATGAATGTTGTGGCTGCGGGGTATATTAACTGTTGGATGAAGAGCTGGATTAAATCCAACCGTTGATGTGCCCGCAGCCACAAGATTTATTGCTCTCCAGCGGGGTGCTTATTGCTCTCCATGATATTTGTGTTTCTATCATGTTATACGTATTGGGTCCTACACCTTTTATGAGTGCATTATGATATGACATGCTTATTATTGTTGTTTCCATCATATTAATATATGTTTTTTTAGTTTTTCACTACAGAATGATTTGTAATTCCCCTTTTATAGTATGCACCCATGTTGCGACATCAAATTCACAAATATCACATGCATGGTATTGGTGGTTTTTTATTCAGTTTTGAGAGGCATGTGATTTAAGTTTTGAGAGGCATGTGATTTAAATTTAAGTCTTGATCTTAGGTATCCATTTTCTAGCCTTTGTTAAGATCAAATTCACAAATATCACATGCATGGCATTGATAGTTTTTTATTCTAAGTTTTGAGAGGTACGTGATTTAATTTTAAGTCTTGATCTAGGTATCCATTTTCTAGCATTTGTTAAGATCAAATTCACAAATATCTTTTTGTTTCCAGGAGAAAAATAACATTTCCTTGATATTCATATGAATCAAAGGAAACCTTTGTTCATCAGCAAAATATTACATCTCACCTAAGAGAACAGCTTCAACAAAACATCCATTAACATATTGGATGTATTACTTCCAAATCATACAAAGGGGATCAAACAAGAGAAGCATCAACATAGTATATCTGTTGGTTCATCAGACATTAAGGAACTTCCAATTCCCATCCTGAATCATGTTGATGTAATTGTAACTTCATAATGTATTCACTTGTATATCTTATGTATTGTTCCACAATGTTTATTCCGGGATGTGTTTGTAATGTAATTGAGTCATGGCATGCCCCGATGTTCTGATCAGGAGTTTCTATAATGTAAACAAGTCATGTCAAGTCATTGTGGGTAACCCTCCTATTGATCAAGGGTTAAAGTCCCTGCAGTTCCGGGGCCCTAGGGTTATTAGACTCTCCTAGTGAAGTCGGCCCTGGTGAGTTATTGTCAAGTCGAGAATTAGTATAAATAGAGAGTGAGCCTCTCTATTGATCACGCACTCACTCACACTCAGTAGCAGTGCATAGTTGAGGGAGAAGAAGTTGTTGGAGCTAGAAAGAAAGAGACTACTGTTGTCAGGAGATCATCTTACTATTTTGGGGTTTTACTTTTGGTGTTGATTCTATCTATGAGGAAGTTGCGGGATTTTCTCCCATTATGGTTTCCCCAAGGAAAAACATTTTGTTCATTGTCTCTTTTGTTTGACTAATGTACTTGTTATTCTCTCAGTTAAAGATCCTAACATAATGCTAGCTTGAATGATAAAATTCTAACATGGTATCAGAGCTAACCTAAGAAGAAGACGTTGTGCAGCTGCGGAAACTAGGGATTCCTAATTTTTGGATCTCTCTCCACAGATTTTCAGCAAAAGAAGGTTGGACAGACTCCCCTCCCTAGGGTGCATCTTTCTGTCGAAGCAAAATCTAATTCTGAGCATTTTCAGTTTTTGACCCAACACTACTGCCAGAAATTAGGGCTTTCCACAGAAGTGGAATTTTTTAGTGATCCGAGGCTTGGATTGATCTCCTCCTCAAAATCGAAGTTTAGAGATCAAGATCAAAGCATTTGGTTGGATAGAACTCCGAGAAAGTCAAACCCTAATCTGCTCCTTACACTAGTGGAAAATGAGAGATTAGTGACCAGGAGACCAAAATTTTTGGTCACCACAATTTTTTTCAAGGGATAAATGACCAAAATTGATAAATTTAAGTGAGCTAACTAAAAAAGACCAAGATAAATGACCAATTTTGGTCACTGGATTAAAACCAACTGAAAATGACCAAGATAAATGACCAAATTTGGTCACGGGATATCTATACTAAAAATGACCACATGACAATTGGTCATTTATTTGGTCATTTTTTATTCTTGTGATCTTCTTATTATAATCACTCCTAATTAATTAATTATGATTCATAACCAATGTAATTGCAAGGAATTCTTTGAAGGTGAAGTCCATAATTTTAGGTCTTCTTCCTGATTATCATTCCTTTTGGTATAAAGACAATAAAGATAAGGATAGTGGCCTACATTAGC
>LPNX010111312.1:3841-28472 GCA_001517045.1 Pseudotsuga menziesii
TCGTAATGTCCATACCTTGTTCTAAAGGCTGTCTTGAAAATGTCCTCATCTTTAAAATTACCTGATGATATCCTGATCTCAGGTCTATTTTTGAGAACACCGTAGCTCTACGTAGCTGATCGAACAGATCATCTATGCGGGGCAATGGATATCTGTTTTTAATTGTCATCTTATTTAGTTGACGGTAATCTATGCAGAGTCGCATAGTTCCGTCTTTCTTTTTAACAAAGATTACTGGTGCTCCCCAAGGGGACACACTGGGTTGAATATACTTCTTATCAATTAACTCTTTTAACTGTGATTTTAATTCATTAAGTTCTAAAATATTCATATGATACGGACCTTTCGAGCTAGGTACAACACCTAGTACCAGCTCAATTGTGAAATCCAGTTCCCTCCTGGGAGGTAATCCTGGGATTTCCTCCGGAAAAACATCAATAAATTCATTTAACACAGGAATATCCCCTATTTTTATTTTATCTTTTTCAAATTTATTTGCCTCATCTGTAATAGTTACAGCATAGGCTTTACACCCTTTCCTGACTGCTCTTTTGATTTGTAAGGCAGAAATCTGCCTAATTACAGTTTTCCTAGGAACACCCTTAACTATTACTGGTGGTTCATTATTATTTACACACGTAAATGTTTTATCAAAACAGTTTAAAACTACCATATGTTGTTCTAACCAATCCATACCAATAAGTATGTCATACGAGCCAAGTGGCAGAACATTTAACTTAACAGTAGTTTTAAAATCATTCATAACTAAAGCACATTCCTTAACATAACAGGTTACTTTCCTTTTTTCCCCTGTGGCTAATTGAACTAACCATGAGTTATCAAACTTTTCAACAGTCAAATTACACTTTTCTACTATCTGAGGTGAAATGTAACTAAGACTAGCACCTGGATCTATTAAAATAGTTACAGGGGTTTGGTTAACCATACCTTCTACTTCCACCATGGAAGTTTGATAATTAGCTTGGCGGTTCTCCAACGCTGCATTGATTCGGGGCATAGTCCTTGCAAAATCTCCAACAGTAATTTCATCTTGTATAGTATGAATATTGCTATTTGGCTTCTTCCGATTTGGGAAAACTGAAGCATAGTGCGGGCCATTGCACTCCCAGCACTTAACAGGCTCCTTCCGTTCGAAATTCTTAGTGAAATTTCCATGATTGTTTGAAGCTTCCTTGCCCTTGAAGTTATTGGAATTATTGGAATTATTAGGAGCACCATTTCTGTTTCCCTGGAAGTTCTTACCATTAGAATGATTTCTGTTCTTATTATTCCTGAAATTTTTCTGGGGTACAAACTCTTTTTTCTTGAACTCAGGCTGATTACTGTTTTTTTTAGCCTTCTAGTTGGCTATTCCTTCTTTCTTTTTATTCTGTTCAAAACAGAAATTAGCCTTTCGCATGGCTTCTTCCAGAGTTTTGGGGTTATCATATTCGATTCTGTCCTTTATATGATATGGAAGGCAGCTAAGAAACTGCTGTACTTTAGGTTTCTCATCAACTAAATAAGGCACATACCTTAACAGACTTAGAAATTTACTGTTTAAGTCCTTCATAGTCATGGATCCTAACTTTAACTCATAAAATTCTTTCGCCCTTTCTTCATAGTATTGTTCGGACAAAAATTTCTTCTTGAAGTGCCTTTTAAAAGTACTCCAATTGACTTCTTTTTCTTTGATTCCCTTCACTCTTTTCAGATCTTGCCACCATATATCTGCCTTTCCAAAAAGATTATAGATGGCCATTCTCGCCTTCAGCTGATTTGAATAGTTGTATATCTGAAAATATTTTCTCATCCCAGATAACTAGGACTCCGCCTCTTCCCCTTTTTCAGTCTCTCCGTTGAAAGTTGGGGGATTTATTTTCTTGAACTCCCCGGAAATCTCTTCATATGGCCTGTACTTTTTCTTTCTGTTATACAATTCAGCCTCACTACTGTCACTAGTAGTGTAGTAGCTTTGTTGTTCCCTGAGCCCTTCAGATGATGAGCTGCTTTCATCCTTAGCTAGTTTCATCTTTTTAGATCCTTTATGATGACTAGCTTCCTCAGATTCAGATCTTTTACTCCTCCCTTCTGTCTGGAATTTTTCTATCAAGATTTGGTTTAACTCCTCCTGAGTCTTTAATATCCTTTCGTTATCCTTCTTGACTGATTCCATTTCAGTTTTTAAATCCTTTAATGTCTGTATCAGCTCTGAAGAGTGAGCAGTTATCTCTTCTAACACAGGTTCTTTCGACATCTGTCTCGTCTCAGTGTTTGGAGACTCTTCCTCAGCACATTCTCCTAACTTCTCCATACTTGCCTGTTAGATTCAGAAAAAATAAATTTTCTGCTTTTTACATAAAACAAAAATACATGTTAGTGCATGATTTTTACTATTCTATGGAAACTAGTTGAGCCACATCATGGCCTAGTGTTTGAACCATGCTCTGATACCACATGTCAAAACCCCAAAATTTTCGAAAATTTTAAATTTTTTAAAATTGCAAAACATTAACGTAAAGCAGTTTAACTAACATTAATTAGTTATGTGTTAACAACTTGCTATTGAATTTATCAGTTGGTTATGTTTAATTATAGAACAGATCTTTCTGTTTACTGAATTTTGTTTCTCTTTTGATCATAAGGTGGAACTGACATGCAAAACTAGGCTTACTTAGGTTTCAAGCTAACGCAACGATTTCCGCTTTTCTTACAGATATACTAGTAAGGGGTTATGGCACTGCAAATCGTAATTCTAAAGTATTTACTATAAGTTCGTTGTAAGAGAAACAACTCGAAAGATAGTAAGAGACAAAAACTTTTCAACTTATGCTAAGGTATATTCAAACTGTTTTCTTTCTAGCAAAAGTAATTTACGTTCCTATTGATCAGTCAACTTCTCTATTCAATTACAGTTGTAATTTATACAAAAGTATTTTATTAACTCTTTAAAATCAGAGTAAAGGAACAGAGTTTTGAAATCTATAATAAGAATCCAAATGTAAACAAGCATTTCAAATCAAGTGAAAGCTGATAAGGGGCTTCCTGTATTATTGCAAGGGTTTGGCCTATCCTTGCCAAGTCCTCGCTTATTAATGAGGATATCACTTTAAGTAAAAACCTCGTCTCCACATGGTAAATACCGCTTCCTTGTCTTTCGTAACTTGTACTACAGATGCTATTTTAATCTTTGTAAAAAAAATCATTTAAGAGATTATAAGTAGAAAGGGAATTAAAACTAGCTTTCTACCATCATGCCTTCCTTTATGAACTTTTAGACTATGCTAGCAAATAAAGGGAGATTTAGCTTATAAAAGCTGGAAATCAGTGAATAGTTCTATTATATTTATCATAGCCTTGAGCTTGGAGTTAAATATAAGACTATCCGTTTCAAAGGTGATTTTTATACTATACCAAACAATTATTACTTCAAAACAAGGGATGGTCTCCAAGGCTAATGGAAGCACAATAAAATGACCCAAAGATTATATAGCTTGCACTATTTAACAATCTATGGTCTTTATGCTATTATTCTTTTTACTTATTAAAGAACTTAAGGCAATTTATAATATAAGGGGAAAGTTTATAATAGCTTTTGCACCAAGGTTCCTCTTTATAAACTATAACATACTATACTACCCTCCAATGTATATACTATAATAACAAGGTTAATATTCTAAATCGAATACCTTCTAACCATCAAGCTTATAATTACTATGATGTCGTTATGCAATTCACTTAAGATTTCAAGGGATTAACATATTAAAGTGGAGAATAATGAATACAATCATTTGCATGCAGCATAGGTTGATGAGTATTGCGCCAGGACTTTGGATAAACTTTGATCACGAATGATTTGGAAAATCATTCCTCCATCGAAAAATGTTGGTTGACTATGTAACCAAACCCACTCTGCGTTGATAAATTTAGCAGCTGTCGTGGCAATACTCCAGCCATGCACCGCGTGGATAAAAGAGTTGTGTGTTAACCCTACCTTTCATTCTCTCCATTTTCCTCGACGCTGGTCGCTCTGTGACGTTGCTGTGCACCTCTGCGTGGCCTCTCTGCTGCAAGTAAACCCTGGCTTGGCCTCTGATAGTGGTTTGTTCCCCACGTTGCATAGTGAGGTTCAGTGCTTCGTTCCTCCATTATACTCTTCTCTACCATACTGAACCGAACCCTTGCCAGTGCTAACGCCTCCCTCCGGGGTTTCGATGGTTGGAACTACTGTCCTTGAACTCTGTGCAAGGTTGAGAGTTAATCCTCCTTCTACCTCCTGGCCGTAGTATTACCTTCCTGCGCTGTTAGTTGGGTCGCAGTTGCCAATGGTCGTGCTTCCTCGAAAGAACAGGTAAGAATAAGAACTTAAAAACCTTGCTTACTGTTTGTCTTAAAATTGTAAGCTTCTTTACATAGGTTACAACATTCTAATGTAGGGTTTAAACTTTGTGAATGCAGGTTTTTACAAACTTCAAGTGCGCGGCCTTTGGTAAGAAGACTGCGGCAGCAGGCTGCAATCCTATTAAGCCTGGTTACACCATGGCTTGTCCTCCTTATGGTTTTCAGTTGGAACCTTCAAGGGTTGGCTTAAGAAGCCTGAAACCCTTACTGCTTCATTCTGGTCTTAAGATTGCTGGTTTAAAGAATTAACAAATGAAACCCTTCACGCGATGTGAGGGCGTTACGGCTTAGGCCGGGGTTGTAAATATTAGTTGTCTTTTATGCTTTAAGTACTGTAAAAAGAAAACTGGGCTGCAAGCCTGTTTGCGAAGAGGTTAAGACCTCGACTTTGACTTCTTGTTTTACTGTATAATTTTGATTTTGGAAGACACTGGGTGTTTTCGCCCACAGTATACAATATAATATAATATACTGTCTTTCTTGTTTTGTAGCTTTTGTTGTATTACTGCATTTGTTTTTAATTTACTATCTGTGTATGCAATATGTAAAATACAGGCTTATGACAGCCTTGTAGTGTTGATTTATAATGCGGCCGTAAGTAAATTATTGTCTCAATTTATAATTATTATTTTATTTGCATAAACTGAAATTTATAGGGTTAAACCCTAGTTTTACAGTTTGAGTATCATTACTGTTTCTTAATTTGATATTATGTATATTAATACTGATTCTGTTTGTATCTGTGAGTAAATAAATAATTATTACCCTATTGATTAAGCTCGATGTACGAGTAGTCTAAAGTTATGTTATTTACCTTTAATTTTAATTATGCAACTGAGTTATTTTACTAAAGATAAATTCTTCTATAAAGTTGCTGTCAGGGTTATGTACCTGGGTTATACCTTGGTTTACTTGTTATGTAATCTTGTTAAGTGATATATATAGGGTTTATACCCTTAAGCCATATAGGTTCTTATATTTTGTTTTTAATTTATTTTAACAAAGATTACTTAGAAAAGTCTAGTTATCCTGTAGAACATGGTATTTTTAACTCAGGTTTGTAATTTTAATAATTTTGTCATTCTTTAAGTTTTAAAAGTATAATATCTTTATGTTAGATAATGTAAAAGTATAATATTATTATAACAATAATACTTACTAATACAAAATAATAAACCTGTCTTTATTGGAGTATTAGATTCTCCATATGTATAACATTTGTTTATTTTATAGCATGAAGAAGATAACATTATGCTATTTGCTTCCTGTACTGATATGCAGTTACTTAAAGAGTTTTGAAAATATTAAATCTGTCTGTTAAGCTATAATATTACTTAAGAAAATAAAAATAAAACGAATAATACTTCTTATGATCTATCTTATGTAACTATATATATATATAGCATACATTTAAAACCCATACAAGGTAGGGTTACCATTCTAAATAATGTTAGAAAATTGGTATAACCAGAAAAGGAAAAGTAAAGGAAAGATAACATAAATGAAATACATCAGTTCTGAAAAGCTTGCTTGATTATAGAGCTTAAATTACATTTATTTACTTCTAGATTCAGTACTGTTACTTGGACATAACCAGTTAAATTATTCTTAAACTAGAAGGAAGAAAATAGTAATGTTTTCAATATAGTAGAATAATTAAAGTAACCTTCCTCTATATGCTTCGATAATAAAACTACTGAAACGATTACTGTACAAAAACTAGTTTTATCTGTAAACATGATCAGCTATCAGTAAACAAACATTCTTTCTGATGAAATATAAAGAAGCAAAGGTCTAATTTATAATCTCATCATACATCTTTCTATAATTTCTACCTCTGTGCTGGAGTACAGTCTGGTAACCCAGATGTGGAAAAACACAGCAGGTCTTTATTTTTCATCTACAGTTCAACTACTAATAAACTAGAACAATTACATCACTAACCAGCTAATTCTTCTGTCAAATAATACAAGCATAACATTCATCCATTCATACTCATTAAAACATAAATAGATAAGTGACAGAACCTGTTTGAACTGAGACAACAACAACAATGGGAGGCCGTTCCTCCCTACCAACTCCTGGAGAGCGCTCAAACAACGACTCCTCAGGACCCCCAAGCTTGCTCTAGTCTCCCTGGCTGGAACTAGGTGCAGCAATGTCATATACCAGTCCTCAAACTCAGTATGAATCCCGAACTTATCAGCAAGTTCTCCCACCTAAAAGCTATAATAAAATCAAGTTACTGCAGCAATCCACTCAGAACACTTCCTTACTGTTTTTCCCTCTTTCCTCAATGAAATTCATGAATAACATTCACCTGAATGAATTCTCTCTGGAAAATATCTGAGCAGCCTCAGCTCTCTTCATTGATTACTTTTAAAAGATTGCCTAGGTCTTTTTGGGTTAACTGTCATTCAATGAGCCACCTTCTCTGATCCCACTTTCTTGGGGGATCATGACCCCAAATGTAGGGAAGTTGCCACCTGCAACTTAGGAACTGTTTTAGGATGCTGCCACTTGTCTTTTGCCTTCCACCTAGTCCCATCCACCAATTTGACCAGTAACCTCTTTTTAACAGCTCTCCCATGTTGTTGTCTCCACAATTTATTTATTAATAATAAAAATATTCTGAATTACATTCCAATTCTGTTGACTCTGCTGAGTCATCAAACTCCTACTTAGCATTAAATTTAATATAATGTCTCAGGAATATAATTAAAACAATTTACATAATTTTACAAAATTGGGGTATGTGACATTCCCTCAAATAGATGAACATCTCACCAAGTGCGTCTCACTCCGTGGAGCTGAAATATGGTGAGAAAACTTGAGATGAAAGGAAGAACAAGCTAAAGTTTGATGTGTCCATGAGCTATTGTAGCTAGCACCTATAACTAAGACTCCATTGAATCTCCTTGAAAGTCCTGAGTGGCCTCTGCCAACACCAACTAGGATGGGAATCTTTCACCCTCGAAATTGGCTAAGGCATGAACTAGTCATCCACTAGCTCTCTCTCTCTCTTCACAACAAGAAATTTCACAAATGATCAAAAGAACATTCTCTTGGTTGCTTCATTTATTTTATAAACTTCCTTAGCCTTCTAAGTTTCCTAATCCATCCACAAACTCAATCCAAGTTGAATTAGGGTGTGTGCTCATGAATTGACATGTGTCCCCTCTTTCCTAGCCTTCCACCTTCCCTAAATATGAGTAGGAGCCCATTGAGATTCCCAAAATCACATGAGAGCTCTATTGGATGGCATATTTCAACCTGAAATGTCATATATGTCAGATGTCAGCCGTTAGATCTGACTTGTGTCATAATTGTCATAAAATCTCCATCATTGGTGTCATACATGTCATAAATGTAAGGGGAATCTAGCCAAGTGTCCATGAAACTCCCATTTGGCTCTTCCTCTCCCCATGTAAGTTGCAATTCATCCCAAATTTGACCTATGAAGTATATGGACAAATATATTAACCTTATAATCCATCCAAAAACATTAGGCTTCCCATATATTTGAGATTGCAAGAGGAGGATGCCATTTAACATAGGAATTCTAGCTTGAGTGGGCCCCATAGTCTCCATGTGTCTCCATTCTCCATAGCCATTTCATTTTTCACTTCCATTAATTTAATTAACTCCATTAAATAAATATTTATTCCTTCTAATTTCTAAAGACCATTTATTAGCTCCCTTATTAACTTTCCAATGTTTCCACCCAACCTAGGGAACTAGTAGGATTGATGGAATTTTCTTGCTATGAAATTATTTAAAATGGGGACATTACATATTCACTCCAAAATACCCACTATTTTTTTTGGTCTATAGTAGTGATCGGTACCAATACCCCACCATGGTTTCCCATGAAGAATGAACATCTTATGTTGGCTCTTATAGTCCTTGGTAGAAGACAAATGAGGAATATGAATGTCTAACTACAACCATTGGTTGATGGATTAAAGGAATTATGTGAAGGAATACATGTGTATGATGTATCAAGACCCATCCAGTAGAGATGAGTTTTACACTATATGGCAAATGTGCATACACCACACATGATTATCCAAGATTAGGAGTTTGCTCTGGTAAACATGTTTATCGATTTGTTTATATTCTTAACAATATTTTTTTTACATATTTAATTTGGTACGACTGTTTTGATATTCAATGTTGACATGCTTTATATACAATAACTTTGGAGGTCTTGTAACAAAAGGGTATCATGGATGTAAATGTTGTGGAACTTCTCTGAAGGTTAGGTGGTCTAGGAACCTACTAAACTCAATGTATGAATTCTCTAGGGTATTCTTGGAAGAAGAACACCCTTACATGAGCAACATCTGCTTTCAATCGTAAACCACAAAGAACCCAAGGGTCTGCAATAATGACACCTCCAAACTAGCTTAGGGCATATGAGAGAGAGAAGGGGAAGGAGATTACAAAAATGTTTGATTCATATGCAAATCTTATGTTCAATGATCCATAGTTGTTCGACACCTATGTTGAGAAATTGTCCACTAGGATAAAAAGGAAATCTATCTTTTATGAGCTCCCATATTGGGAGCATCTTAACATTTCCCACTTCCTATATCCCATGCATATATTTAAAAATGTTTCATATTCATTATGGAGGCACATATCATAGAAAAAAAGTGTCGCATTGGATGTTAGGAAATATCTTATTTCTCCAAACACTAAAAAGAAACATTGGCCAAGACAAGTAAGTAGAGGAGAGGCTGGTCCTTCTTGGTCTTTCAAAGAAGGTGATGCCCCATGGATTTTGAAGAAAGATGACATTTATTTGGAAAATGAATTCATATTGAGTGTGAAGGTGCCTTCATTGGATGGGTCTACACTATGGTGTTACTTTACTGTAGAAGAACTGTTGGCCCTAGGAAAATTTAGGTAGATTTCGGCCATAATTTTGTTAAGGAAGATAAAGATTCCAGTCGCAAGAAGGAAGAAGAATTGCGACGGAAGGGAAGCTGTGATGGAAGAAGAGTCATGAGAGAAGAAGAATATAGCAACTGAAAAAGACAGTTCAATCGATCGTGGGTAAATAGTTAGAATAAAGCACACTTTTTGTAATAAATCATAGTTGTATTTTGGGTTGATAGTGCCTATTGTCAGTTGTAACTGAATGTACAAAAATAGAAATGACAACCTATCGGTTAACAAAAGCGAGTCGGTTTATTAAGACATGTAGAATCTTATAAAAATGATAACCCAAGTTGTGTGCAGTTTGTTCGCTCGTTCGTTCTAGGGGTTGGCCATTATTGTTGAACATAGTTAAGAGAGGCAAGAGTGCTTAGCTAGAGAATCAATCCAGACTCTGTGTGGATCGACAGTTGAGAGAAGGAGAGAAGAAATACATAGACCCAAAATAGAGAGCATGAGAGGAGAGAAGTTTGTACGAGTTGTAAGGAACATCTAAAGAAGAGTCTGCAAGCTGAGTGCGCATATCAAAGGTGCTAACCAATCTCTCATGCCAGATGAAGAGCACCTTTGTGGTTTTTCCTGGATGGGTTTCCACGTCAAATGTTTTCTATTTGTATATTTGATATTTATGTTTATGTCGAATGCATTCATGTTGTGAATTAGTGTGTTTGAATATGTCGCACAACATCTATTTATGAATAAACCCATATATACATGTGTCGTGTCGCTAATAGATTAAATATGTGATAAGAATTTTATGTTGAATAATGAAATATGTGTCGACGGGTAAATAGACTGTATCTTGAATGAATAAACAAGAACAAGAAGTATAATTCCTGGCTTCGGTTGAGTGGTTTGATAAAGTACCGCAAGAATAGAAATACCCCCATAACGGCATAAACTTGGCTCTGGCAGTTCCCATAAGATATTTCGGGCGAGACTGCATATGAGTCGTAGGAGTTGTCGATGGGGTCCTCCTCTGTTAGGTCGATATATTGGGTTTTATTGATGACTAAGGATCTAAACCTGGGTTGTCCAAAAGTGAAGCCAAAAACTCATTTCGTTGTCAGGATCATGAATCATTCTGGTGGGGATATGTTTTGGCACCCGACGAAGCTGTAAGTTCAATATTGGGTAGATTTTAAGGCACTAGAGTTTGCACATGAAGAAAGTGAAGGATCTTGGCTGAACCCAATTGAGTGATTGGAGCGATACCTTTATATTGATATTCATGAGATTTTCTTTAGCGAATTTCCCGTTGTGTTGTACTAATGGTTGTTAAATTTGACAACATAAAAGAAAAAAATTCAAGGAGGAGAATCGTTAGAGTGGAGCTCTTAGCTGATTCAACGACTAAAAAGTATTAGTAACCCTATATCTAGGGCGGTTGATTTCTGGTTTGACAGTACTTTGGAAGGATACATCACTGAAATTATTGTCGACACAATAAAATCATACAGTGAAGTGGAAAGATATTTTTTCCAAGGACCTAAAGGACAATAACTAACATCTCTAAAGATTTGGATAAAGATGATCATATGTGAGAAAGGGATTATGAGACTGGAGTTCGACGAATAAATAATTGTGCACGGAGACCTGGGATATGTCACAAGAGAAGTTTGGGAAAAATGGAGCAGAGTAAGTTGACATGTTTATTGGTGATAATGAGACTAAAATAGAAGGTGGATGTCTAAGAAGTGGAATAAGATTTTGGTCAAGAAATAGACAAAGGACTACGACCAGAAGAGGAAGTTGCAGTACAACCAGAGGAGAGGACTACAAATTGGTGTCACACTTTGACGAAGGTTCCTGCAATGAGGAAGAGGAAGACCAACCTATACCTAAAAAAGAAGACGAAGAAGAAGCCCTAGATCCAGAATACGGGTATGCCATACCCACTACCCCATGTACATCTCCGGAGGTAAGATATAGAAACTCATTACCTAGTGGTGTTGTTAATCAAAGTAACAATAACAGTGGGAATAGAAGACAAGGGATTCCCGCTAGCCAAACCTTTAATCCAACAGTACCAAGAACAAATAAAATGGTTGGGAATGATATAAAGCTACCAATATTTAATGGAAATGGGTTAGAAGACCCCAAGCAACATTGGCTTCTATGCAAAGCCGTATGGATTGTGCAATAGGTCCAAGATGAAGCCATCAAGAAAGATCAAAGGATCACAACCCTTAGGGGTCATGCATTGTATTGGTACATGAAATTATTTGTGGTTCCATTAGGAATCCCACAGAAAACACTAGATCAAATCCGAGCAGGATTAATATATGAGTCCATAAAGCCCAAATTTGAGTCGTAGTGTATTACGAAGATAAAAAGCAAATTAAGCAATTGCCTATAGAGTCTGTTTGAGACTTTGACCAGAGATTCAAGATGTTGACGACGAAAATAAGTTTTCAAATGTCAGATGTTCAACACAAAGAATGGTTCATTGTGGCGTTGGTATCACACATTCGGATTCCTTTGATGCAATAAAAGATTGTATCTCAAACCGAGGCTCTCGAATTAGCTATGAAGTTGGAATCCTCATTGGTCGGAGAGACTGGTGTAGGATTGTTGCAAATTCAGTTGCAACTAGGTAACCTTACACTAAAAATTCAAGATATCAAGAAGGGAAAGGAAGTGCAAGAAGAACTATGGTGTACCCAATGCAGAACCGAAGGACACCATAAAGACAATTTCCTGACATTTATGAATTATGTCTCATCGGGAGCACCAAACTCGATAAATACCCAAGGGATGCCCTGTTGTAGACTCTATTAGACTAGAGGGCATCACTAGGAAGAATGTTTATAGTGATAGAAGATTGTAAGTACACCAACCGGTTTATATTGTAAATTATGTAGATCAATAGGCCATGATGAGAAAGATTGTAGAGCATATCAGTTGTTGTAGGAGAAAATGATTGATACCTATTTAATTAAGAATGATGGATAGATGTAGGTTGAGCGAGCTCATGATCAATATCCATAGACTCAACATCTTTAGGTCCAATATCCATAGAACCAGTACCCACAATTACAATATCCTCAATCCAGGGGGTGGAATTTTTAGAGGCCGAGGACAAGGAGGAGGACTTGGTCGTGGAAGAGGCCAAATTATATGTTATAATTGTGGGAAGCCTTGATATTTTGAAAGTCCTACTACAACATGTTTGTACTACAAATATTTTGATCATACCATCGAGGAATGTCCTCAGTTGATTGCGAGATGGAAGACCAAGAATGTAGGAAACCAAAATCCCAATCTGAACCCCAACCAGAATATCCAAAAGATCTCTATTGAACCAAGGGAACCACATATTGTTGTTATGACAAGAGGAGGTGTTGCGACTGGGGTAGATAAAGAAACACCGTGTGAAAAATTGAATGTGCGACCAACAACACAAAAGAAAGCACCATTCAACGTCCAAAAAGAACATGAAGTATTCTTGGACGCATGACAAGAATTTGTTGACAGGAATCAAGTGTTGATTTTTGGTTCTAGACCACCGGAAGGACCAATATTGGGAATGCCTGAGAGATTTGACCAACTGTTTCAAAGGCAACTGACATAAAAGGTTAGTATACTAAGATAATTATTTAAAAGTTGCTTAGCACTAATAAAAGATAAAGATGTTGTTGCATAATTGACAACTTTAATAGAAGAACCTCAAGAAGAGGTGTGACCAGAAAAAAAAAGGGTTAATCATATCGGGAAAAGATTGAAGACTGTTAGAGAACTAAGAATGACTGCCCAAATAGGAGATTGCGACATTGACTATATTATTCTAGACTTGGGCTCCGATGTCAAAATTATGAATAAACATACTTGGGAGAGTATGGGGAAGCCGAGACTCGTATGGTCTCCTGCCCAACTTAGATTAACAAATTAGTCAAAAGTCCTACCTATCGGTTGACTGAATCAGGTGCCTTTCAATATAGAAGGACTCAAAACTTATGTTGACTTCGAAGTGATTGACATTGTCGATGATACAAATCTGTATCTTGCACTTCTGGGGATCGACTGGATAATTGATAATTTGACCATTATTAACTTTAAGAAAATAATCTTAACGTTTGAAGACTCAAAGTTAAGGGTGGTCACACCAATTGATCCACTGGAAGGTCAGAGATATGTCGAGCAAGTGAACAATGAAGGGCAAGGAAGATATCTCGACAATATATATAACATGACTTCTATAATGGATGATTACGTAAATCCAACGACCAACGGAAAGCTTAGTTGGTGCAACGTTAGTTCCTGTACATTGGATTTTGGAGAAGCTTTGGAAAACTGACAGAACTGATTGCATGAAGTGTCGATGAGAATATGCACAATATTTACACAATCTGTGTGACGGGTAGGCATTGAGGTAAGTGATCTACCCACATATGAAGGTTTACCTAACTTGGCAAATTTTCTTACAAAATTTGAAGAAATAGTCTCAGAACCTCAACGCTTATCGACTCTAGATTTTTCACTGAAGGGTACACTTGTCAGATGGTGGGTCACACATAAATAATCTATCTCAGAATGGCCTCAATGTTGGATATTGATGGAGATCTGATTTGGAGAAGATTAGTTATATCGGCCGAAAGTACACAAGATTGACTAATCCTTTTGAGCACATTGAATATTGTCGTGCAACATGGGAGGCATTTCTGCGACAGGAATGGGTTCATCATTTTGTACATACATTGGATATGATACCAAGGAATTGGTACACATCGATTGAGTTGTGATAATGGACAGCTGGATGGGAAGAACTAGTTGCTATAGTTACACACACATTCGAGTTTTTTGATGACCATCCCTTGATTGATGTTGCGTTACAAGTAATCAAGACAAAGATATTTGAAGACATCCCGGTGTCAATCGCAAAGTTTAATCAGAGCAACACGACAATGCAAAACTGGATGGAGTGCTATAATGTGATGGGTGAGCCTAATGATGATGACTCACGAGACATAAACATCCTAAAGCCTGAAGGTACTCACGCGGTGCAAGGATTTTGTATTTCAAGTAACTAGTTTTTGAGTCTGTTGAAGGTCAAGAAAGTAAATATTGGGTCTCCATAGAATTCAAAGTTTGCCAATATTGGAGATTATTGGGATGATGAGACTGTCAAGAAGATCACAGATTTACTGCATGAATTTTAGGATCTGTTCACTATAAAATTTTTCAAAAATGAAGGGGATTATCGGGGACCTTGGGGAGATGAAGGTACCATTAAAGCATGACGTAAAACATGTGAAGCGACGACCATACTAGTTGAATCCATGATTCAAATAAAAAGTTAAGATATAATTAGATTGAATGTTGGATACAGGTATCATAGAACCTGTTGAAGAATCTTAGTGGATCAACCCGATGGTAGTGCAGGATAAGAAAACTATTGGTGAAGTGCGTATTTGTGTCGACTTAATGAAGCTGGATGATGCTTGCTTGCACGACCCATTTCTGACTCCGTTTATAGATGAAGTATTAGAGAGTCTCAGAGGTAAAGAAGTCTATTCATTCACTAATGGGTTCTCTGGCTACCATCAGATCATAATCATGAAAGAAGATAGACATAAAACACTTTTGCGATGGAGTGGGGGTGTTTCCAATATACGGTAATGCCCATTTGGACTCAAGAATGCTCATGCTATCTTTTCTACGATAATAGTGGTTGCTTTCAAGGATTTTATTCATAAGTTTATTGAGGTCTATTTTGATGACTGGACAGTGTTTGGGCTCATAAAAGATTACATTGAGAGCCTCAGGATGATGCTGGAACTGTGTTCACAGTACCAAATTTATTTGAATCTAATGAACTATATTTTTTGTACCCTATTTGGAATTTTGCTGGGCCATGTGGTTTGTCATGATGGAATATTGGTCAATCCTGCTAAAATTGTGATCATCGTCGACCTACCACCACCTACGACCTTAAAGCAATTAAGAACAACTCTGGGACATATAGGGTATTACTGGAAGTTTATAAGAGGATATGCAAAGGTGACTTATCCTATGAAGAAATTGCTAAAGAAGTATGTTAAGTTTCATTGGACCGAACAATGCCAAGAAAGTCTGTATCTCCTGAAGAGTAAGATGGTTACAACACCCGTCCTAGTTTTTCCAGACTTGAGGAAGGAATTTCACGTACATGTCGATGCATCGTTTGTCACGCTCTATGTTGTACTAACACACCCTGACGAAGGGTCTATTGATCATCCTATTGCCTTTGCTAGTATAAATTTATCAACATCAGAGAATAATTACACCACAACTGAAAGAGAAGGCTTAACCATGGTGTATGTGCTTCATAAATTTTGACACTATTTGTTGGGTGGACATTTCAATATGTTCACAGACCAGTAAGCGTTGAAATACCTGGTCAACATGGCAGTGTTGGGGGGAATATTTGTTGGTGGCTTATCTTTTTCCAGGAATTTGATTTTGAAATAATTGTTAAACATGGTTGACTGAATTCTGGACTTGACCATTTATCGTGACTAGAAAGTGGTGAAGAACCTATGAATATTGACGATAGTCTTCTTAATGCGCAATTATTTGTGATCACGATGTTTGATGATAATTACAGAGATATTATACATTTCTTGAGTACGTGATATGCACCAAAAGGATTCAGTACTACAGAAGAAACAATTAGTGGTGTGAACTGTGAATTCCCAATTGATAGCTGGACAACTATATAAAATGGGATGTGACAAAATTCTTCGTCGATTTGTATTGGAACATGACTGACCAATGATATTGAACAAAGAACATGATGGTGTCACAAGAAACCATTATGCTAGAAAAGCTACAGTGCATAAGATATTACAAGCATGATTGTGGTGGTGTACCCTGCATGCGGATGCTAGAGAATATTGTCGCAACTGTGATATCTGTCATAGAACCGAAAAGTCATCGTGACGAGATGAAATGCCACTAGTACCTCAGATAACTCTACAATATTTTGACAAATGGGTTGTTGATTTTGTGGGTTCTATCAACCCACCATGAAAAAACAACAGATGCATGATACATTATTACTGCGACATATTACTTGATCAGATGGACTGAAACAGCGCTAGTAAAGCATTGTACTATTGTGACTACTACAAAATTTTTGTTTGACAAAGTTGTGACTAGATTCGGATGCCCAAATATTTTGATAAGAGATCAGGGCACACACTTTGTCAATCAATTGATCGATGAATTAACTAAATAATTCTAGATCATCAGCACAAGCAAACATCACCATATCACCCACAAGCGAATGGTGTTGTCAAAGCGTTTAACAAGATATTGGAGAATGCATTGATGAATATTTGCAACATCCAAAGAGATGCTTGGGAATAGAAAATTCCTACGGTACTATGGGCATATCGCTTGACCTGTAAGAAATTGACAAACCAAACTCCGTTTTGACTGGTGTATGGACAAGAGGTTGTTATGCTGATGGAATACATTGAACCTAGTCTAAGAATAACTGCGATTACTGAAATGATTGATGTTGGTGCTGTCGAGGAAAGATTGTTGCAACTTGTGCACTTGGAGGAAGAGTATTTTGTCGCAGGTTATTATTGAAATGTTGAGAAGGAACAATAGAAAGTATGGCATGATAGCAACATCAAGAATAAGCAATTTCAGGTTAGAGGACTTGTCCTCCTATATGACAGTAAGTTTCTAAAGCATCCTGGGAATCTAAGAACACATTGGATGGGACTGTATGTTATCATTCAGATCACTAAAGGAAGAGAAGTATAATTGCAAAAATTAGATGGAACACATTTCAAAGTATCGGTGAATGGAAGGCATTTAAATCCTTACCAGGTTAGTTGTGACTTAGCTGACCTTAAAAACAAAAAAAATAAAAAAAACGTAGATTTATGTGTTATTTTTGTAAAAAGTATGAGTGTTTTGTTTCAAATATTGAGTATCATATCGTAGATGATATGTCTGTCGGGGATAAAGAAAAATGGTTGCAGAAGAAAAATGGTGGAAAATACTCTCTGTTAGTCGCAAAGAAAGAAATGTGTCAAAGCCCATATACCTGTCGTACAAAGAAAATTGTTGTCACATGATGGAACTTGGTCACGAAAAGACAATTGGATGTAGTTAATTTCATGATGCAAGAGATTTTGGTGGCATACTTTTTGGTCACTTATGTCATTAATGCACAATAACTACCATTGAATTGACATGTGAAGTGACAGTTTGATTTATGGTTTCCTTGTAATAATTAGAAAGATTGCTTGATGTGACATAAATCACTGCCACCTATCCATTTGTTATTCTCTCATGTGAAGGAAAGATTGATTGAATGAGTGAATGTATATCCTATTTGCACTGAAGTTCCTTTGATTACTATTGGATTCAACTGAGTACACTGAGCTACTGTGTCTGCAATTTTAAGAGTCGAGGTGATTTTTTGCAAAATATGGTTATCTCTATCTTCAGTACAAGAACTGCTGTAGAATTAGGCATCGAGAAACCTTCACCTATGCCCATAATGGAAGACACTAATGCGTATGTTCCACCATCGACAATGTTTGCAGAAGAAGCTGCGTAGTCACCAATGATTCTACTGGTTCATTTATGACCATACCCACCTGGCATGTCAAAAAGGAAACGATCTGGTACATGCAAGAAGGTAGCAGCAGCGCCACCAGAAGAATAAGAAGAAGGGTCATAGTCCATGCTACCATACTATGTCCCTCCGAGACTAACCGATGCACTTAAGGTCAAACTTGGAAAAAATGCAAAGTATCAACTGGTATCACCATCCATACCGAAAGGAGTTCAAGTAATGGTGAACATAATTCCAAACTCACAGAAGATTAGCTTTGTTGACCATGACTTGCATAAGTTTTTAGAACTAGACAGGTAAAATTATATGACAACTGTCCGTGACACAAAGGATGGCCCTATCCACATGGTTCCAATGGAATGGGAAAGAGGATTGGACAAAGTTGGATTACTGTCACCGATGCACATGCCACATTTTGGTCACACAACATAAGTTAATACCCATGTTAAATAGTTTCTAGTTTGTTTCCATGGTGGATTTCTATGGCTTGGCTGAAAATTTTCAATGGATGTCGAGCTTATAGCAGCAACCACCGGGATGCCCCTTGTAGGAATCGACCCAATGCCATTTTTTGGGAAAGACAAGGACACAACATTAACAAATAATATGAAAGAGAAATATGAACTGATAAGAGACGTGCGAGGCTTTGCAATCACCTTTATCAATGATACTAATGTTCAGATCGCAATGAAAGCTTTACCTAGGAAGTTTTTTGTGGAAGATGCAACCGAACCAATGTACTATAGGGACAATCATTGTGGTAGAGCTATGTGCAGTAGGAGTCCAAATCAACTGGTAGCACTACCTGCTAAATGAACTATTAGCATATGCAAAAGAGGTACAAGAAAAAGGTATCCCATTCCATTATTCTTGGCTACTTATTTTGATTTCTTTTATCGCATGGGTGGAACCACAAACTACTAAGGGGTATATGTGCCCATCGTATGTCGAGGAGCTCGATACCAGAATATTTGGTTCGACAATGAGAAGCCAAAATGACAAAAATACAATAATATAGAATTTTCTACGAGGTGAGGCCCTTCCACATTTTATTAGAAAGTAGGTCAGGCTCACCACAACGACCGCTAAAAAGTTTAGGAACCCTATCATATTTTTAGTTAGGGCCCATCATATTTTCTTAAAGCCTTGAAAGGATCCACAAAATCAATCTTTGGTGACGCAGTTTCAGTTGTTTGACGCAAAAGTTGATGCCATTGTTCAAGAGTAGCGGGTAGAGTGGAGATTCCAGTCGTAGATGATCAGCTCTTGACAGAAGAAGAGCCACGATAGGACGACTAATCAAAAAAGAAAGATGGAGAAAAGGGAGAAGATACACCACTAGAAGAGGATCCATAGAATTCCCCCAATAATACATAGAATTATTCAAGTATGACCCCAACATACCTAGTGGTGGGGGAATAAGAGGAAGCAGCCAGAAGTCTGCACAAGGTCATAAGAAGAGAAAATGTGATAAATTAGTTGGAACTGTTAGCCTTACAAATGATGATTACACACTTCTGGTGGAAGCAATGAAAAAAGTCACTGATGTGAGTTACAGAAAGATAGATGAGCGTCAGACAGAATTATTAAGTAGCATTGTAGATTTACTGTATACACTTTGTAAAGTAGTAAAATAAATTCAAGTGGCGGTCGACTACACGCCACAATTAGCTGAGTCGCAGGACATAGCTATCTCATTTGAAGAGTGACCTAGGGATAAGTTGATGCCAACTTCACCAATAAAGACTCGAGTGATGGGTTAAGCAATCGACTTGGGGACAATAGAGCTAGATACCATGGTAAAAGGTTTGGGCCATATCACCATAGATTTCTCTGCATTGCAAACGTATGAAGTACATGCCATTCAGAATGCTGTAGTCATAGAAATGAAGAATATAGAACATGCGTTAGAGTTTGCAGAAGAGATGTTTGTAGAAGCCAAAGTCTTTTGACTTGGAGAAATTGCAGAAAACCTCCACAAGAGGGCCACGTAGTTGGAGTTACAAGTGAAATCGAGTACACCTCTAGAGGTACTGAAAGAAAGAAGTAAAGAAACAACTAAGGCTATGATGAGGATATAAGAAGTAGAGGCACTATGTGCCAAGGCGTTTGAGCAAGCTTCTTAGTCATGGGAAGATTTGATCAATGATGAAGAGTTAGAAAAAATAACAGAGCAACTGCGCACTACTGAAGAAGAGGTGGACCCGTTGAAGAACGAAGTAAAAAATCTACCATTAGTAGAGAAAATGGCTAAGGTTGTTGATATGAATAAACTACAGTAGCAGGTCGCAAAACTATGAACAAAGCAACAAAAGAGAACTGACAAAGTTGCAGAGTTACAAGCAAAGGCAGAGAAAGTTATAGGCATCATTAATCCTATACATGAAAAGGTGCGACAAGCAAAAGAGTTGGAAGGAATTAAAACTTCGGGACACGTCAGTCCAAACTTGTGGAAAAGTTGAAGATAGAAGCAGATGTACGAGAGGAGACTGAACAATTAGTGAAAATATTTCAGGATTTTCAAAGCAAGTCCATAATAACAAAGGTTTCAGACTAATGTGGCTCGAGATGAGCCATAGGTGAGTGTTGGGGGCCTGTTGGCCCTAGGAAAAGTTAGGTAGAATTCGACCATAATTATGTTTAGGAAGATAAAGATTCCAATCTCAAGAAGAAAGAAGAGTTGTGAAGGAAGGGAAGCTGAGATAGAAGAAGAGACGTGACAGAAGAAGAATATAGCAACTAAAATAGACAGTTCGACTGATCGTGGGTAAGGAGTTAGTTAGAATAAAGCACGCTTTTGGATATAACACATAATTGTATTTTACATCGATAGTGCCTATTGTCAGTTGTAACTGAATGTACAAAAATAGAAATGACAGTGTGTTGGCTAACAAAAAAGAGTTGGTTGATTAAGACATGTAGAAGCTTATAAAAACTAGAACCCAAGCTGTGTGTGGGTTGTTTATTCGTTTGTTCTGGGGGTTGGCCATTGTTGTTGAACAAAGTTAAGAGAGGGGGGAGCTGCTTAGCTAGAGAATCGATATTGGTTGTGTGTGAATCGATAGTTGAGAGAAGGAGAGAAGAAATACATAGGCCCAAAATTAGAGAGCATGAGAGGAGAGAAGTTGATACTAGTTGTAAGGAACTTCTTAAGAAGAATCTACAAGTTGAGTGCGCAGATGAAAGGTACTAACCAATTTCTCATTCCATATGAATAACACCTTTGTGGTTTTCCCCGGATGGGTTTCCATGTTAAATGTTGTCTCTGTGTGTCTTTGATAACTATGCTTATGTCGAATGCATGCATGTTGTGAATTAGTGGATATGAATATGTTGCACAAAGTTTGTTTATGAATAAATCCATATATACATGTGTTGTGCCGCTATTAGATTGAATATGTGATAAGGATTTTTATGTTGAATACTACAGTATGTGTCGACAGGTAAATAGTATGTTACCTTGGATGAATAATCAAGAACGAGAAGTATAATTCCTGGCTTCGGTCGAGTGGTTTGATAAAGTATTTTAAGAATAGAAATCCCCCCCATAACTACAGAAACTTGGTTCTAGTTGTTCCCATAAGATATCTTGGGTGAGTCTGCATATGCGTCGTAGGTGTTGTTGACGGGGTCCTCCTCTATCTGGATGATATCTCAGGTTTTGTTGACGACTAAGGATCTGAACCTGGGTTGACAAGAAGTGAAGCCAGTAAGAACATTTGTCGAGGTTGAAATTACATGATCATTTGAACCTTCTAATAGTACATATGTCAAAAACATGATTTTTATTTTTCATTTTATTATTATTCCACGAGTTAAAACACAATTATTTTGTATGCGTTTACTTTGTAGTTTCATTATCCTCTACTTTTTTGACAGAGGGAAAAATGATAGGGGTTTCTGACAGAGGGGTACATAGTATATGAGTCGTTCTATTATGCCAGTGAGTACATCAAGTAGATCGAAGGCAAACCAGGTGTGGCAATTTGGGATGAACAAATGGATGTAGACAAAAAGAAGGGGATCTACTCCAAATAAACAAAAAAAGGTGCACGATAAAGTGTAAATGATGTATGTTTTTTCTGGACAATCTGCAGTATTCATTTTATAAGTCAACGTTTCGATTCCAAATCAGGAACCATCATTAGGAACCTCATCACATAAACTTACAAACTGAAAGTGTAAATGACTTATCGTTTGTAAAATTTGTGACATAGTAACTATTCACATTAAAGTTCAAAATGTATATTTTGATCTCATATGCATTATATGTTGGTTTGATTTCATGAATATATCAACAAATTCAAAATTTGATGCCATCAATAAAGCCATTCTTTAGAGCATGGAGGCAACATAATCGTGGGTTGCATTGTATGAATAGAAGAGGAGGAAATGAGACAGTGACATGAAAGAATTTAGTTAGTTGAATGGTAGAAGAATGCCTTATCCTGATCATTTAAAAGTGAATATGCCAATGATATGTCCCAATAGTTGGGTTGCTGATCATGTCAAAGAGAAATACGTTGCATCCAGTCGTTACTCGCATGTTGGAGATGATGCACTAATCGTAGGGATTGGGTGCAACAACTCGTTAATAATCTCTGTGTACATTTTGAACTTCGTAATGCACATTTAACATCTATATTTAATATTTCAATGGTTGGGTTATTAAACATATTACACCATGATTTGTTCACTTTTTACAGGTGCATTTGTTCCCATCTATATGGAAAATTTGGAATCATGTTCACACAAAGGATGTTGATGATGGAAGCATCACAATAAGTTGTGGAGTGGAAGTCGAGTTCGACCAATCTAGTCATGTTATCCACCTTGATCAAAACCTAATAGGGGGAAGTTAGGTTACATAAAAAAGATACAAGAGATCATTCAAGTGGACTTCTCTTATTTTCAATGTGTTATTCTTAAGTGCAAGTGGTGGGACACCTTTGACCTAAATGATGTAAAGGAAGATCACGATAGTGGGCTAATATGTATCAGATCTAGAAAGATGTGGGATGAAACTAGGAGCCTCATGTTTTCCAAAACATTGCAACCAAGTGTTTTTTCACCCAAATGTGTTGGATAGGGATTGGGGATTCCTAATAAGACATGACCCTGGATCAAAACATATTTTTGAGAACAATAGTGTTAGCATTTCAAGCGAGGAAGATAATCAGCGTGATGACGACAAAGAGTGATATATGTATGTTTTATTTCATAGTTTATAGTGTTTTCGTGTCTTTTTGTTATCTTCATTTTAGTAATTATAATGTTTTTTATTCATCTTATGATGGTGGAAATGGAAAGTTGTGAAATAATAAGTTCGCGCGTGTAGAATGTGTTTTGAAGATATCAAAGATGTGATTTTGGCTCTTTTGGAACAAATTGTTTATTTGTTATCTAAGGATGTAATGTGAATCAAAATTATAATCAAAAGATGCATGTACTAATTATGTTGTGTTATTATCCCTTCGAAATACAAGAACACAATTTTTGGTGATGTATTGCGAAATGTTTGAAAATACATGTTTGATAATGATATGTTGTGTTTTGAATATATATATATATATTTTTTTAATGTTTCGAGAAATATAAGAGATTATGAAAGATTAATCTAGATAGACTCTTATAAGTTTTTTCATTTCATAATAAATCAACTAAATATGTTCTACAATTTTATCAATTGCTCTTTGATACATAATTTTGTTACCATGTTAATTTGCATTTTTTATAATGTCCATACCATAATTTTTTCAACAAACCTATGAACTTCATGTGTACCTTTGTTTGTAAATATGATGAAGCACAAGTGTATATATATGAATTTTAAATGTTTATAACAAAGGAGCCTATATGTCATCAATATGTTGTATATGGTAATAATTATCGAACACATGCCTAATGTTGTAATTTGTAATTGAAATTTGCAATTTGTAATTGTACTAATTTTAATTGTAATTTGTAAATTGTATTTGAAATTGAAATTGTAATTTGTATTTGAAATTGTAATTAATTAATACAAATTAATTAATTAGGCTCGTTTTGATACATAGTATTGTACAATTTTCTTAATTGCTCTTTGATGCATAATTTTGTTACCATGTTAATTTGCATTTTTAATGTGCACACCATAATTTTTTCATCAAACCTATGGACTTCATATCTACCTTTGTTTGTAAAAGATCCAAATCCTAGGCTCTATCAAGTGCCGAGATGGATCAAATCTCTTCGTAGGTATCCATTGATTTGATTCAAACCAAAAGACACATCTTTTTATTTAAGGTCCACATATAATATTTAATATTATTTATGGCCCACATATAATATTTATTATTATTTTTTATTTTGTTATGAAATAACATTACAACATTTCCCCATACATGGTTTTAAAACCATATGCAAGGCCCTCCTACAACCATGGGTTGTTTAGGAGGCCTTGCACATGGTCTTAAAACCATTTGCAAGGCCCTCCTAAACCATGTACAATAAAACTATGGGTTGTTTAGGAGTAACCATGTACAATAAAACAATGGGTTGTTTAGAAGGCCTTGCACATGGTTTTAAAACCATAAACCATGTGCATGGTTTTAAAACCATGATTTAAAACCATGTGCATGGTTTTAAAACCATAGTTTTATGCACATGGTTTATGGTTTTAAAACCATGTGCAAGGCCAACATTTTTTATTATTTTGTTAAGTAA